>JZKD02S0145993.1:152585-197961 GCA_000966675.3 Picea glauca
TTTAGAGAACTGTCTCTGAGTGTATTAGGTCAGAAGTGCACTCAAAATTTCCAGGGTTTGGCTTGCTGCAACCCAAGTCAAGTTCTGAACGATAAATAAATTTTTCATTTTAAAATGTGCTAAGGCTTGGCTCTATTACAGCCTAGAGTCGACTCTTGCGACAACAGAAGTCATGATGATTAGATCATGCTTCTGAATCTTGGCAAGCCAGTGTGCAAGATTTTCTGAAAGATAAGTCTCTAAGAGTAAAAACTTAATAGCAGGTAAAGGAACTTTTCCCATCGTATGCTTACCTAAGATGAAGTGGCGAAATTTTCAACAGCTTTGACAAGAGAGAAATCATGCTTTTCAATAAAAGAATATTTAAACTCATCATCTGACAAACTTTGACTCATGTAAGCCACTGGTTTTTCATTAACTTGGTCATCACATTGCATGAGGATAGCATAAATTGTTTCCTCCGTGGCATTAGTATATATCATAAATTCTTTCTCAAAATTCGGCTTCGCCAAAACCGGTGCGGAATTGATTGCCTTCTTGATCCCTACGAAAGCATTTTCGACATCATCTGTCCAAGAAAAGGAGTGATCTTGCTTAAGAATATTATGAATTGGCTTGACCATTACAACAAAATCAGGAACAAACCTATAGACGAAGTTAATAACACCCATAAAGGCTTGAACCTCCTTCTTGGAAGTAGGAGCAGAAGATTTAGGATGGAAACAATCCTTTCGAGATCTATGCTTATTCCTGGATCAAAGACAATGTGCCCAAGGATCTTGCCCTTGGTAATGGCCAAAATAGACTTAGAAGGGTTTAAAGAAATGTCGGATTTCGTGCATCGCACGAGAATCTTTCTAAGATGACCGAAATGATCTGATCAGTTTTTGGAATACAAAGTTAAGTCATCAAGATAAATCTGAATAATTTTGCCGATCAAATCGTCAAAATCTATTTGCATAGCTCTTTGGAAAGTGGCACCTGCATTAGATAAGACAAAAGGCATATGTTCATAAGCAAAAGTGCTCCAACGTGTAATAAAAGTGGTTTTGTATTTATCTGTCCTTTTTACCTTGATTTGATTGTAACTAGAAAAATTGTCAAGTAAAGACATCATATGTGACCCTGCAACTTGTTGCAAAATCATTTCCATATTAGGGAGAGGAAAATGGTCTTTAATACTGGCTCTATTCAATGCACGAAAATCAACACATAATCTAATCTGACCAGTTGCTTTCCGAACGGGAACCAAATTAGAAACCCACTCATAATACTTAACAGGGAAAATTATCCCAGCCTTCAAGAGTTTTTCCAACTCCTTTCGAATAGTTGCTTCCAATGCAAGGTTAATGGGTCTTTGTTTTTGCCTAACCGGTTTTATGCCCTCCTTGATAAGAATGGCATGTTGAATAAGAGCAGGATCAAAACCATGAAGATCCTCATAAGACCAAGAAATTCAGCAACCAACTTAGTGAACTTAAATTTTTCTTCATCACAACATTGAGCACCTATTTTAACATTCTTTGGACAATCAGGTGTTCCAATGTTCAAGGAAATGGTTTCACCCACATTCCTTTTCGACTCCTCTTCTTTATGTTTTTCTTTGTTGCCTACATCACTTGATGAAAATGAAATTTCTAGAGGAGTCAAGCCCTTCGGAATTTTGTTATCTTCCATTGATATAATTTCCTTAGGTTTATAAGGTTCATTTTGAATGAAAGAACATATGTTCTCATCACCAGGGAAGACCAACCATGAATGTACATTGTCAGGGATATGTGGACGATAGAAAGATTGAAAGGTGAAATCAAGTCTTTGTGGCATAAGTTGTCGAGTAGGAGAGGCTGCAAAAACAACTAACATGTCAGCCATTGAGTTCAATTCCCTTTTAACATGAGTGATGTTGAAAGATAGCAAGTTCGAGATAAGTGCCCAAACAGTTTGGGTGTAACGTTTCATTAACTCGTTGCTAGGAGAATATATCTCACGCACAAGGTTTACAACAAGTTTGGAATCCCCAAAAACTGCAAGGTGACCACAACCTAAATTATAGGCATTTTCAATGCCTAGCAGTAACGCTTCAAATTCAGTGACATTGTTAATGCAAGCAAACTCTAACCTATAGGAAAAGTTGTGAATTTTACCCACAAGAGAGTACAAGATAATACCAATTATGTTTCTTTCATTGGAGCATGAACCATCAAAGTGCATATGCCACATCCCATCCTCTATGTCCATTTTTTCCAAGGTAGTGTTGTCCTCATTTGGAAAGATGGAATACACTCCTAGGTCCTCCTCGATATAATTTACATTAGAGTATGGGATGCTTTCTATATAAGGTGAAATTCTTCCCTCCCTAAGGACTATGATGTTTTTACCATTCTGAAGAACGAATAAGTGTGTCTTGTCGAGCGAGACGCATCCACCCCACAAAGCTTGCCAATCTCTTCCTAAGATGATCGAGTAATTACTCACTGACATATCGATTACCTGAATATTAAGGGTTGTCCTTATTTCAGGATGCGCGCACAAAATCAAGGTCACATCCTTGATCTCACCTATGCTCATTTCTTGTAAACTATTACAAGAGAGCATGCCTCTGGCGTTTTCATTTATACAAGACAAGCCTAGCTCTTCCATAATAATCTTCGACATTACACTTGGGCCTGGACCGCCATCAATGAGACAACAATGGGCTATTTTGTCCATAATCTTTACAGGAATAAAAAATGGGTTTTTTTTTACAAGGTGTCTAAAGTTATGTAAACCTACTTTATTTATAGTTGAATCCTCTTCATCTACCTCTTCGGAGAGATTGGCTGCAATGGAAGCTTTTCCTTCCATGAAAATTTTTAGATGCTTTTGTTGCTCAGGGACGACAACCATGTCCAGGAGGGTGGCATCAACTTTAATATTATCCAATTGATTAAGAATGATGTATTTGGAAGAGGGAAGAGGGGAGGTAGTTCCTTGACTGTCAAGAGCCTTAGAAACCTGAACAGTAGCAGCTGGTGAAGATGAGCTTGGGCTAGAGGAAGTGCGAGAAGGATCATATTTACCTTTCAAAGCATGGGATTTATTCCTAGTATTTATGATCATAACATCCTCTGGCTGTGAAAAGTCTAGAACAACAATAGTAGTTTCAGTACTTTTACCAAAGATTTTATCTCTAGCACTCTTATTTACCTCACACATACTTTACTCATGGTGTTCCTCGCAAAAGTTACACCAACTACGAGGCATGATGGCTTTAGGTTGAAAATTGTTTTCATTTGGATTCCTAAAGGGTGGTGAAGAAGAAGATGAGGCCCCAGGGGTAACTGAGGGGACATTTCCTTTCCGCTCATACACTATCATTCGATTATTCATGTCCTGTACAAGCTGTAAGAAGGCGGACATGTCCGTCTGTTTAACTGAGTCTCCCTTAGGAAGACCTGTTCTTTCAAGTTGTTCTTCATACTCTAAACAAGTATGCAGAGCGAGACGAAGGTTATCAATGGATTTTTCCTCAAGACTATGATGGTAGGGGGAAGGTAGAGCATTATAATAATGCATGAAAGTGGCTTGGTTCTAAGGGCGAATAAGTTCGGGAATTTGGTTATATTATTTGGTGAAACGCAAGTTGAAAGACTTGATAGTTTCACTGTCTTTATAAGCAATGTTAATGTACTCCCGTAACTGCTATGTTGAGCTTTTGGACTGCCCATAGGTAGACCTGAACCAATATGCTAACTCTTCCCAAGTAGAAAGAATCTTAGGAGGAAGGTAAAATAAATTGACTGCAACCTTCCCTTCAAGGGAATTAACAAATAAGCGCATACAAGTCTTATTGTCAATGCCCCCTATGTTATGACAGGCATTGCAAAATGCCACCAAGTGTTTATTCGTAGTGACCGTACTATTCCCTGAAAACCTAGGGAGATGCTCTTTGAATTTAGGAAGTGGAGGAGTAGCAGGTCCTAGGTTAAGAGGGTAGTAAACATGCCATGGAGTAGTTGTAGCATCTTCTTCAAACTGAAAAAGCCCATACTTTTTTATGACTTTGGCAGGGTTTATAGTAGATTGGACAGGGACTTGATGACTATACAAGCTACCAATCACCGACGATGCTAAAGGTTGAGATGAAGAAGCACCTCCAGTGCCACCAGATCCACCAATAGATGCCATCTTGTGAACGATAGGTAAGGGAGAGAAAGATGAACTGGCTGAATCAGACAAATTTCTCCTTAGAGTACTTTGTTGGACTGACAAAACAATGTTTCTTCTTCCCGATTTAACAATAGGGTTGATCTCAGGTGATAAACCTTTTCTTCTCTTAGAGATGTGAGGGTTTAAGGACATGAAAAGAATATCAAAACTTCAAGAAAAAGAAAAGCTATGGTTGATTCCTAGGTTGTATTTGCCTAGCTTCCCAACGTTCTCGGACACTTATGTCTTGTTCAATCACTGCCCATGAGCATTCAAGATCAACCTGGGTATTAGCGGTCTCTAAGATGGTATTAAACAAGGTTAACGCAATGTTGGTCTGATCTTTAAGACCAAGCTCAATATTGGGCTGCCTTGCAATATGTACAGTCACGAAAAAAAGAAATAGTCAAAGAATAAAAAATAGAAATATAAACATATTCAATGATAATCAAGCATAGAATCAACCAAAGAGATATGGAAGATCTCCCCAGTATGGTCACCAAATAAATGTTGATGAAAAGATATGAATTTATCTTACTCAAACATTTTTGAATCTTGCTTGGCTAAGGAAAGATAGCCAGGAATATTACCTTATGTTTATAGCCTGAAAATGTATTACTCAATCCACAAGTATTAATTACAAGGGCTTAGGCTGATTTTTTAAAATAAAAGATTGTTGCAAAATATAACATTTTTATATAATTTTCTGAATATATGCAGATTGCAGAAAGTAAATGTGGAGATCAAAAGAAAAAATACCAAGTCATAGATTAACCCAAATGAGACAGAATAACAATCGCTTTATTTCATTCCAAGAAATCAAAAGTATCTTTCTCTTTACAAAAATCCCCGTGGGGGCATGGACCAAGGTCAAACTTAGAAATCCCCGATGAAAACCATACAAAAGGACTCTGACAAGAAGTAAAAACTGAACTTTAAAATCTGGATCAACTTGCCACGGACTGTTGCCCACTTGACTCTACACAATATCCTTTATCAGTCATGAAATTCAATTCATAAACATACAAGTCTACACAGACTATCAAAGATATATCAACACCTCCAAAACAAACATTTGAATGATACGGTTCAGCCTTGAACCTTGTTGTCTAAAATAGGACCCTGATGTCATAAAAGAGAATTAGGCTTTTAATGAATGAAAAATGAACTATCTCAATAAAACTCAACAAGAAACCTTAGTATGATTTCTCCTTCTATTCTCCCTTTGTTCTTCCTTCTCATTTGGTTTATGCATTCGAAATTAGTTGAAGTAGTTTACCTACCTCATTTAGTTAAATTAACTAAAACTTAACTAATCTTTAGTTTAGAGGAAGTAATAATAATAATAATAATAATAATAATAATTAAGGGTCTTTAAATAATAACTAAGTAGGTGGGACCCCTTGTGACTCCCTTTTATTTCTTAACAAGAATAAACATAATTAGTTAACCAATAAAACATACGCCTCCTTGTGGCTCCCATAATTATTTCCACAATTTGAAATTTAAATATCAGAAATATTTCAAATTATATCCAAAATATGTAAATATCCACAATATCCAAAAATTAGTTTGTTGTCCAAAACTTTTTGCAGTCCGTTGTCCTCCACAAATCAATTATAAACACATAATCAAAATCCATATTTGCCACTTTGAGAGGCAATTCTTCCTTTGTTGTTGTTGTCCTCCCTGGATTTCCATGAATTAACCTTAGGTTGGGTGGAACCTTGTGGATTGATCTCACTAATGACATGGGAGCAGTCATCCCTCAAGTGCATACGGGAGGACACTGACTTGGTTGAGTCACTTGAAGGGGAGGACAGAGCAACAACAACTTTACCTTTTTCATGCACAAGGTGGGCCTCAGTTTTGAGTCTTTTGCTTGCATGGGAGGATTGTACAGGTGAGTGTGCATGGGAAATCTAAACATTTGGGTTTACAGGTGGAGGAGGAGGAGGTAATGACAAGTTTTTTCAGCCACGATGGTGGGAGACTAATGGGTGACAATCTCATGCCATCCATTATTCTCGGGAACTTTAGGTTGCAAAGATACATGGGGAGGCACACGGATACCAGGAACATGTTGGGGATGGAAGGGAGGCCTCTTTGGTCTAGGCTGGACTATCCCTTGCCCAATCCAATTGAAAAATCCAACTTGAAAGAGTTGGTTTAACTCTTGAGGATCGACATCGAAATGTATTGAGAATCTGGGTCTTCTGGGTCCTCTATTCCAATTTCCTCTGCCCCTATTGTTTTGGCCATGACTTCCTCTACTAAAGAAGCTCATCCTGTATGCAACAATTATTAGCAACTAGCTCTTAACAGACCATACATGACATTCTTTTAATATGAAACAAAGTTTGGCTCATAAATTAATGTAAGACCCATGCAATCCAATCCATAAAATATATTTAATAATTGTCAAATGAGTAGGGGGTGAAATAGGGTTCATGGCATATCTAGGGGGATTATAATAAGTGAAAAAGTGATATCATGACAGGAAGTAAGAACATGATTACAAACAATATCAGAATATATCAGTTGCCATCTATCTCTATGCCATTTTTTATCACTGTCATTCTGAGTTTTAATTTTATTTTAGTGAATAGGGCGTGTAAAATGAATTTGGGATAGTGAGGGGATTTATAATGAGCGAAAAAGTGAGAAAATGAGAGGGAATTATACAGATATTGTTCATAAAATAAATTAAATCAAACATCAATCATAACTCTGTTTCAAATTCAATCCAAAAAGCATCCACTTCCAAGACCAAAAACATTTAATTGTTCTTCAATTGCATACATATTACTTGTTGTCTTTAATAAACAATTTAATTTTCCCATAAATCTTCAATTTATATCAATCTATGCATCTTACATAATGATTGTGCAAATCATTTCCAATTCCATAGTAACAACATAACCATTCAAGCCACAGTCCTGCATGCTCTAATGTTGATCTCTTCTTTTAAAATAAACAAAATATGCACAGTGATTCATGTTATCTATATCCAATATTCATCCTTGGTAATCAAATAACAATAGACCTAGCGCTAACAATCAACAATCGACTGTCATCAACAATAATCAAGCATGATTTAATCACTCACAGGTGCCTTTTAAAATTGGACAGACTTAAGAGCATGTTCGATGAACTAATCATACACAGAGGTCTTCAATCATATAATTGACACAATCTTGAATCGACAACAACAGTCAACCCACAACATGTAGCCCTGAGCTTGATATCCATGTTCATTAACATATACATACTTCCTTTTAAAACAAATGATCCATAAAAGATAGAACCATATGATGTATGAAGAGAACATAACCATATCGACACACATGTGTCTCTTTAAAACTTGACAGGACCAAGATTATATTGTATGAATCGATCATACACAATTGCTTTTACAACTCAATTGGAATCATGATCGTGCTAGGATTCGACACAGTAAGAAAGACCATATTCGACTAAAAGGAAAGCTCTCGGTTGTAGGTAACCATACTTTTCTTTATGTTCAAACAAATTCATCACAAAGAGGAAACACAAAGATTCGACAAAGATATGGTCTTGAAATTAGAGAGCTCGTGCCCTTTATAATTACCACAATCACTAAACTAGTAAACCAAAATCTTGACAGGCCCCAAAAGGTGCCCGAGGAAAGTAGAAGCAAGTCAGACTCCAAGTCGGGCTCTTTAGAATTTAAATGCAGAGAGGTAACGAAGGTCTGCTTGACCTTAGAAAATACAGAGAGCTCAACCATCGAGAAGCAACCACATGTAACAAATATCATCTTGGAAGGACAGAGATCCATGCTATTTTAAAACACCACAGTCTTTCAACTTATAACTCCAAGATCTTGACATAACCATAAAGAGAATTCCCGAGTGGAAACAAGGCAATTTGAGCTCAACAACTCAGGCACACACAGATGCCTCTAAAACTTTATTTCAAAGAGGAAATGAGGGTTAATTTAACAATGAAGAATACTCGAAAACACATAGATACCGTGTCTCTTCCCAACACCTAGGAGGTCAATAAATTTCGAAAAACAATTGACAGTGAGGCTTCACAACATAACAGTCGATGATGGTAACAGAGATGAGAGGAGCGGGTGTGAAAAATCTCATGAAAAGAATGCCAGAGCGCAACTCGTATCCATTTGATACATACACAGGCCTCCATTAAACATTTTGGGCAAAACAAGATTGGACTTTGGAAATCTTTCAGTGAAATGAAAATAATGAACAAGCCATACAAATAATAGCTCAGGGCTTAGCCCAAAAAGAACCACACCATTGTCGACAGTTGCATTGCAACCTGAAGAATGAATCACAACCCTCGACCGAGACGAAAAGGGTGACAACAACTGATACACAGATTGGTGGTAAAAACCCATGCGAATAAAACTCAAAACTTGTTGCACTATTGACATTATTTCACAGAGAACCAGAATCAACCCCAAACTTACCACTATTTTCTTTTAAAACAATAACCAATGCGCAGAATTTACAATCAATAACACCCATTACTTCCTTTCAAAATGCCAACATTTCACAGTAACCACAGAGAACACCATACACAACATTGAATGCCGAGTCGAAAACTCAAGAAAGACATAGTTTCGATGCTAGAAATGCTTGATGTTGCATTTCTAGCATTGAAACTGTGAGTCATGTGATGTAACTATGTGGGTTGTTTTACTATGATATTCTATATTAAAAGTGGCATGGTGTCACTATGATATGCTCTTGATTCTTGATTGTCATTAGTTTGCACCATTCCCATATGCATATGCTACTAAGCACTTTCATGCTTGTTAATTGGTTACTTGGCTCTATGTTCAATCTTGAGCCACTCGATGAATGCCTATATTCTCGAGTTGTCTTTCATTGTTACCCGTGAAAACAAGCATGAATGCCTACACAAAGGACATGGAATCTCATTAAACCTCAAAGTCATGTAAGACACCATGTAGTCATATGTATAATTAAACCATGACAATATCATGTAGAGGCGAGTCATACAAATGAGATGAATTACAAAATGCAAACATGTGTAAGATAAGAAAGGAAATCATGGTCAATGTACAATCAAGATTACATCCAATATATCCAAGGAAGACCAAGGTATAACAAGAAACACAAGTAGGCATTTAATCACAAGGAAAATCGCTCAAGTCAGTGTACTTAATCATTTGAGTAATGTAGATTTCCATAGTTAGCCATAATTAGTACATTTTTTTGGATATATCGTCTTGTGCAATCTAATACATCATCAAGGTGAGATAAATCAAGAAATCAATTTTAAAGATGAAGCTTAATATACAAAGTTTAAATAAAAGAGGGGTCCCCAAGTCTATCATCTTGGGGCTTGTTGGGGCTTCAACACCGCATTAATTCAATTTTGTTGAATAAGTGTTTAACTTGATAGATTGAACAATTCTTCAAAATGTTTTCGAGTTGGGATATATCCCCTTCTTCACCTGGTCATCTCGTCTTCTAATATGGGACACCTTCCACATATCCTTGAGATTCTCAAGGGACTAATTGAACTCATTGGGATTGGCATATGATCTTACATAACCACATTGCTCCAAGGGTAATTGACATAATCAGAAGCAATGTAAGTTAGTGCAAAACCAACTTGAAGAAGAGTTCTCTAATTAGGGACAACTCTTGGTTATAATTGTTTAGAAGAGCCTTATCATATTGATGATGTTGTTAGGACCTTACCTACTTAAGCTTAATACCTTTGAGGACAAAACAAGGCCAACACAAGACTAAGGATTAAATAAAGTTTACTTAGGGCATTATTTTACTTAGAAAGGGTTCACCAATAACAATTAAACCCAAGACCAACCAAGTAAAGTTTTCCAAAACCTTATTTTTCAAGGATTAACCTGGAGTTAGGTTTAGGGTTTATCAATTCTTTATTGTTTGGTCGACACATACCTAATTGTTTTTAAGAAATGTTGACAAAGATTTCACTAGGTTGATGTAGGATGAACTCTTTGAATGTAGAGAGGTATTTATGTTGTAAAAACAATTTCAAAATACACAGAGGTTAGGTATATTCATCTTAGCCATGGGAATATTTTAGGAATGCACGTGAAAGGGTAATGTGGAGTATTGCTAGTAAGAGATTTTTTGTTCCTTTTTATAATTTTTTGTACGATGGGAAGGGGGAAAACAGAGCAACAAGCATATTCATATTGTAACTAGTCAATCATTATGTGATCCAGATTTTATGAGCAGAACAAAAATGAATATAGATTAATATTATTCTTAACATAGAGACACAAGAATAATAGAGATGCAATAACAAAGATACAGTAAAAATGGTTTCTATTCAATAAGAAAATATGTTGAAACTGTAAAATGCAGCGGAAAACAAGCTTGCGAGAATGGTGGTGACTTATCTCTGAGAAGAGATGTGATGACTGCGATCATTCACAAGAAGATGGTTACAATGAGGCTCTCCAAGACTTTTTTACAATAAACAAGAATGACAAAACCTTAGACATCCAAAAACCTAACCCTAGGAGATGAATTACCAAAAGTCATGTGGGCCCTGTTGGGGTAAGCTAGTACATTAACTTCCTAAGGTCATAATTTTTGCATACAATCTTCGTTTTAGGCGCATGATATCCCGTTGGAAAGGTCTATTTGAGGACTACACATATTGTTGTCAGAATTTGATTCCACATATAGTTAAATTGTAGCGAGCCCTAAAAATGTTGTTTAGGGCCTCAAAACGACCTCGAAAGTCAGGGACCCGAAAACTAGGAAAAAATTGCTAAACTGGAAAACTGCCAAAATGAGCCAGTTGGAATAGGTGGGAGGCCACTGACATCCATATGGATCAATCCTCCCCCCTTAGGAAGCAATGGTCTTGATTGTGTTGAGTGCCCCCATCAGATGAGGAAATTTCTGTTGAATTTGGCCCCGGGTGAGACACTTGCCTTGGTGTAGGAGTTGCCTTACTTTGACAACCCGATAAAGCTAGATCCTTTGCTAGCGATTTCCATCGACCAGTGTGTCCACAATATGATCACTAGATGCCTATTGCATGCAGTCATGGTTGAGCTTTGTTTTCGTCAATTGTTTTGCTATCTCCGAGGTGTCCAACAATGGTGGGAAGTATGGCTGAAGGAGGTCCATGTTGAACATTGGGTGCAGGCCAAGGAAAGGAGGAATGTTGAGCTCAAAAGCATTGTCACCCACAACCTTGGTGATGGTGTAAGGTCCGTAAGAGAGTGGGCGAAGCTTCAGATGGGGCCCTGTGAGGCATTCTTTTTGCAAGTGTAACCACACTTTGTCTCCCACCTGAAACTTGTGTGGCACCCGATGTTGATCATGGCGTTTCTTGTACTTGGCATTGGACTTCTGTAAAATATCATGAACATGTTGGGGGATGTGCTGGATCTGCTCAATGAACCAAGAGGCTTTGTTAGCTTCAGTTGGAGCAGGTGATGAATCGAGCAGGGTGGACGCAAGAGGTGGTGCAACATCCATGGGACCCAAAGGTTGGAATCCCAACCTGACCTGAAAGGGGTTGTGGCCAGTTGAGCTATGTAGGGCTCTGTTGTAGCTATGTTGAATATAAGGAAGACTCTCATCCCATGTGCGAGGGTGCTTGGAATTGTACATGCGCAGGATATGCACTATCATTCGATTGACGATCTCATTTTGGCCATCTGTCTGGGGCTGGAAGGCAGTGGACTTGGTGAGCTTGGTGTTCAGCAGTGACCAGAGGCTCGACCAGAATGTGTTGAGGAATTGACTGTCCTGATCTGAGACAATGGTTTTTGGGATTCCAGAATGTACCCAGACTCGTTCAAAGAAGAGCTTAGCAGTGGCCTCTGCTGTGATGCTCTTCTTGTAGGTGGCCAGGATCGCCATCTTGGGAAAATGATCAACAACCACAAAGACACAGTCGTTGCCCCTCTTAGTGGATGAAAGGCCTTACATGTAGTCCATTGAGATGGATTCCCATGGCCTGTCAGGAGTAGGAAGGGAGGTGTACATGCCCTGTTTCTTAGTGGTTGGTTTGGCAATAACGTAGGCAGTGCAGGACCTGATATACTTGCTGAAATCCTATCAAAGTTTCGGCCAATAGAAATGTTTCTGCAGCATTGCCATTGTCTTTTCGATGCCGAAGTGTCTTGCCACTCGGCTGTAGTGGGCTTCCCAAATCATCTTCGCTTGCTTGCTTGATGGAACACAGAGATGGCCCAGTCGGCACAAGAGCATGTCCTAATGATGGAAATTAGCGACAACTGAGTTTGCACCCAACATTTGGTATGTGGTGGTGAAGTCAGGGTCTGTTTCATAGAGGTTGGGCCATCTAGAGGTCTCGTGGCCGCAAGAGTCTAACACCGTGGTGAGTTCCGCGACTGGAGGTCGGTTGAGGCAATCTGCGACTCAGTTGGTACTACTTGTTTTATACTTGATGTTGAGGTGGAACTGTTGCAAGTATGTGGACCACTTCTAATGGCTGTAATTCTGCAATTTGTCGTGTGTCTGCATGAACTGCAGTGGTTTATGATCCGTGTGGATGACTGTCTCCTTCCCGAGAATGTAATGTCTCCACTGGCGACAAGCTTACACAATGAAGTACATTTCCTTGTCGTAAGTAGGGTACTTACATACAACATTTGATAGTGTCTCACTGTGATAGGCCACGGGGTGGTCATGCTGAGTGAGAATTGTGTTCACAACATAGTCCAAGGCATCTGTCTCGATCTCAAAGGGTTGTTGCAGGTCCGGTAATGAAAGTACTGGGGCTGAGCATAAGCGTTGCTTTAAATCATCAAATGATTGTTGTTGGGACATGCCCCACACAAATTGTGCTTTACCACCACCCCTAGTTACTTGGCTGAGGGCCCATGCAATATGGGAGAATCCCAACATGAACCTGCAATAGAAATTTGCAAGGACTAAGAAGCTTCAAAGCTCAGTGAGTGTGGTTGGGGCTGGCTAGTCATGAATGACCTGGATCTTGGATGAATCCACATGCACACCATGATGATCCATGATGTAGGATAGACATTGGACCCTGCCCATGCTGAAGGAGCATTTTTTCAAGTTGGCATATAGCTTGTGCTGCCACAGGGTGTGCAAAACCTGTTGAATGTGGTGCAAGTGTTCCTCCCAAGTCTTGTTGTAGATGAGGATGTCATCCAGATACACCACTAGAAACGTATCGGTGAAAGGTCGCAGGATATCATCCATCATCCTCATGAAAGTTGCTAGAGAATTTGTCAAACTAAAGGGCATGACCAACCATTCAAAAATACCTTCTTTTGACTTGAAGGTTGTTTTCCACACATCTGTCTGTTCTATGGCCTGGTGGTAGCCAGACTTTAGATCAATCTTACTGAAGTATTTGGCCCCCTTGAGTTGATCAAGGAGGTCGCTGATTCTGGGAATCAAGTACCAGTTCTTGATTGAGATTTTATTTAGGGCCCAATAATCAATGTAGAGTCGCTAGGTCCTGTCTTTCTTCTACACCGACATGATTGGGTTCCCACAAGGCGATGAGTTGGGACAGATGTGCCCCTCGTGGATCAGTTCTTGGATCTATCGCTCGATCTCCTCATTCTCTAACAGAGAGCGACGGTAGACTGGCCCATTGGGAAACGATGGGTCGAGGGTCAAATCGATGGGATGCTTGACCCGGTAGTGCAGAGGTACCCCAATGGGTGAGGAGAAGATATCTTTGTGATCTAGGTGGATCCAAAATCGCTCGAAAATACTCAAATGCAGAAAAGGGGGATCTAGGAATGACCCAGAAGTCTCATAAGGGTCCCTAATCTTAGAAAATGCTCAAAAATAAAAGTTCTCAGAATTGGATGAAACCAATGTCATTGCGTCCGGCTCGTTCTTCCGATTCCGGCCATATATTTACTTTCTCAAACAGAGCTCGTATGAAGAAGTTATGACACTCTGAAGTTTTCTGAAAACAACGATAAAAAGTCAAACAATGAACACGCTGTACTGATGACGTCAGCAGTGCGAACGCTGACGTTAGCATGACGTGTAACCTTCTAAAAGCCAGTAGTTTGGCGGATCCAGCCAAATCTGGCAGATTTCCGCCAAATCTGGTGGTTACCGCCAAATCTGGAGGAGGTTTGCTAAGTTTGGCGAACTGGTTAGCGGTCCTGCTTATTTAACTGGGCATGCAAAACGAGGCAGAGGGGGGAGTTGGCAGACGCTGCATTGGAATCCGTGCGAGGAGGTGTCCCAGGCGACCTGCTCAGAAATAGATCGACTTTATACTCCAAAGTTGTAGAATTTCGAGGGGATTTCGAATATGCTCTCTGTTTCTTCATCAGAGTAACTGAACAGAAAAGTGCCTCCAGAAGAGGAGTGACATGCTTTTCGACACTGTACGGATTTGACAGGCAGAGGCTGCATTGGAATTCGTGCCAGGAGGTGTTCCAGGCGACCTGCTCAGAAATAGGTCGACTTTATACTCAAAAGTTTCATAATTTCGAGAGGATTCTGAATATGCTATCTGTTTCGTCATCAGAGTAGCCGAACAAAAACGTGCCTCCAGAGCCCATTTGAGCGAGCCAAGCATAGTCGAGTTTACAATCAAAAGTTGTAGAATGACGTTTTCCAGCCACCTATGATGTCTGTTTCTGCCCAGAATCGCAGATCTGAAAGTTGGTTTTTGGGAGTTCTTATGTAAGCCTTTTCTTTGTAATTTTTAAGCATTTGAGATTAATTAAAGAGCGGTCTCACTGTTGGAGTGGACCCAGAGACGTAGCCAGGAAGTCTGGTGAACTCCGTTACCAATTCTTGTTCATAGATGATTTGCTTACATATTTATGTGCTTATGTGCTTGATGGATGTTCTTTAATTTTGCATTACAAAGATGGTTAACAGTTAAAAATTCACATGCAAATAATGGTTAAAAGATCTTGAATTTTAGATCAAGTTAAATTTTAGATCACTTTGTATTTTTCCACGACCTTGTCCACTTGCTTTTGCTGTGTGGAGAGGTCGACCACAAAAGCCCTGGATCTGGCCGCAATCTTTCACTCACTCTGAGAGCAAATCAATAAGAAGACAAACATCCCGGTTTGAGAGATGACCTTCCTACATTGCTTGATAGAGATCAAGGAAATAACACTAGGTGGGACTGCCTTGGGTATCCTGTATAATTTCCTGTTCAAAGTAATAATAACACTGTGAGGTCTAAATTCATATACAAGATGACGTTTCCATAAAAAAGGTTGGCCCAAAAGAACATTACAAACTTAGAGAGGAGCAACATCACACAATACCTCATCTTTGAAGGGCTTGATGTCGTACGACATGCGACACTGTTGGCTGACGCGGAGATCGCTTCCTTGGCGGAGCCATCCAATGGTGTAGGGTTGCGGGTGTGGCATTGTCGGTAAGGTTAGCTGCTTGACGAGCTCTTCTGAGATGAGGTTCTTCTGGCTACTGCTATCAACAATAAAGTGCAGCGGGGTGCCTTTTACCCACATCTGTAAATGAAAGAGGTGCTCACCTTCTTCTGGCTCATCTAGTTCACTGTGCTGGACCTTGGTGGTAGCAACAGTGGCACTGGGTTCCACGTTAATGATCTGTCTCCCCCTTTCTAGTTCCGATTGAGAGTCAGAACCTGCATCTGAATCAGAGGCTTGCACCTCAGCCACCAATGATTGCTTGGAGCAACAATCAACAATGTCATGCCAGAGGCTCTTATGGAAGTCGCACCACTTCCCTGTATCTTTCTTTGTCTTTATGATGTCCTTCTTTGTTTGTGGCCTAGACTGGTTGTCCTGAGGTTGTCCGTCTTTGCTCTGTCCTTTGTTCTGCGGGTTGGGGCTTCCCTTTACTTGCTTCTGATGTGAAGGGTTCCCAGGCCCAAAATGCTGTGTCTTTTGTTTAAGCTTTTGATCGATTTTGATGACATATTGATAGGTTGTGCCCAAGGACGATATGTCCAAAAACTCCATTTAAGCCTGGATGTATCTATGCAGACCACCATGATCTTTGAGCACCAAATGTCGCTCAGAATATTTGATACCCAGCTTGGTGTGCAAGGTATGGGAGATATTCGTGAACTCTGGCACTGCTTGGTCTTTTTCTTGCCGCAATGTGGTCCATTTGGTATACAGGTCGTCATAACTTCCGATAAGGTAGTATTGTTCCTTGATAGCGTCCTTGAAGGACTCCCAGGTGATAACGACTGTAAATAATGTAGGTTCCTTTGTTTTCTTTTGCTCATAGAAAGTCTCCCACCAATCTTTGACATGGGGGACGACTTTGAGGAGCGCAAACGTAATCTTTTCTCTGTTCGAAAAGTTATGGACATAAAAATACCCTTCTAGCAGATTTAACCATTTGTTTACAACATTTGCGTCTATTTGACCTTCAAATATGGGAATATCAAAGTTGATTTGTACCTTGAAAGGGGTGGTGCCTCCGTTTGAGGAAGATACGTCACCTGTTGGTAGTCGTCGAAGGATTTGTGCAAAACTATCCATCAATTTGTTCCTCTGTTGTATGAGGGCTTCCTTGAGCAACATTTTGAAAGGATATCCTGTCCCGTCGTCTTTATTTTCACTCGCCATGAGAGGTCGCTTGGGTATGTGAGAGATTTTTTCCTCAAGAGAAACAAGCTCGAGACACAATTCTTTGTATCTCGACCTTGTCAAGGACATGCATTAAGAACGACAAGGAGCAAAGCGCTCTCATACCACTGATTCTGATTTTATGAGCAGAACAAAAATGAATATAGATTATTATTATTCTTAGCACAGAGATGCAAGAATAACATAGATGCAAGAATAACATAGATGCAATAACATAGATATAATAAAACTGGTTTCTATTCAATAAGAAAATAAGCCGAAACTGTAAAATGCAACGAAAAACAAGCTTGCTCGAATGGTGGCGGCTTATCTCTGAGAAGAGATGTGACGACCGCGCTTATTCGCAAGAAGATGGTTACAATGAGGCTCTCCAAGCCTTTTTTACAATAAACAGGAATTCCAAAACCATAGACATCCAAAAACCTAACCCTAGGAGATGAATCGCGAAAAGTCATGTGGGCCCCGTTGGGGTAAGCTAGTACATCAACTTCCTGGGGTCGTAACTTTTGCATACGATCTCCGTTTTAGGCACACGATAGCCCGTTGGAAAGGTCTATCCGAGGACTACACATGTTATTGTTAAACTCTAAATTTGTCTATATTTTGTTTTGGTGAGCCCTAAAAATGTTGTTTAGGGCCTCAAATCGGCCCCGAAAGTCATGGACCCGAAAACTAGGAAAAAACTGCCAAACTGAAAAACTGCCAAAATGAGTCAATTGGAATAGGTGGGAGGCCACCAACATCCATCTGGATCATTATGTTAGTGGGAGGCACCACTCTCTTGTTGATGCCCCCATTGGCATTTGATTGCGACACTGCTACATAGATATATTCTTCACTTATTCATCGGGTAATGGTGTAGTAAACAACTTGGAGTGGTTGTTGTGATAATGACCTAAATTCAAATCTGATCATGAATGCTCCTCCCCTACATGGGGTTTTCCTCATGTGGCTATTGATTATATTGAATATTGTTGGTTTAGCTTCGATGTAGATTATTATATGGTGATGGCAAGGTACCAACAAACCTATTCTTCGCTTAAGTGTGAAAGGACGGGTCAAACTTCTTTCTGGGTTTATTGTTTGTAAAAAGATAGGTTCCCATTTCAAAAAACAACCTCTTCACCACACGTAGTTAACATAGATAAGCAACCCTTCTAACTTAGACAAATACCATTTCCTTATAAATGTGGAAAATGAATGAATGGATGATTGTACTCCACATAGCTTAGAGATGGTTCTCACTTACCTATATTATGTGTAAGTAAAATATATCGAAAAAACTACTTTTAGTTAGTAATAATAATAATAATAATAACTTGATTTAAAGTTACAACCTAGTCATATGTCAAAATGACTTACAAGACCTCTTCTTTGTGGGATAAAGACCCCTTTACAACAATACCCTATTTCCCTTTATTAGATTGGAACATATGAAAACAAAAAAAACCATATTCTTAATGGTTAAGCCTAACTCCCAACTTCTCCAAATTCAAGAGAAAGATAGAAAGATATTAGTTTAAGTCATGAATACTTAAACTAACCCTTAAAAACTCAAAATTACCACATTTATTTAATTATACTTAGACTCAAATTATTTCACACTATACAAAATCACCTAAAAATTACAATTAACCCTAATTAAAAAAGACACTTGAAAAACGAATGAAGAGTTGATTCTTCACACCTTAGTGACACTCAAACGAAGGTCCACTCGACACCCTAAAAAAACACACAAGTTGTATAAACAAGCTACATCAATTCAGAGCTTTTCAAAAATCGAAGAAAAAATTTACTAGTATTTTGCTGTGCGAGGATTGGCACTCGCTCTCTGTACTGTGGCATCCATTCCCACGGTTTACTGTATACGAGAATCGACCAGGTGCTTCAAATATTTCAATTATTTTCATACAGTTGTTTGCCGTTCGAACGAAATCCTTTTGCAGCACGTGGAAGGGACCGAGCATCTGCCATAACTAGCGGCAAACTTTGGCACCCTGAGTATCACAGAAGAGCTGTTTTTCTGATTTCAAACGCGGTTTTCAAGTCTGAATCTCGTTGTGCGGCAATTTCCAAGGTTGTTATAGCTGTGAAACTGCTTTCTGCCGCTCTTTTATGTTTAAAAGTGTGTGGGGTGTGTGTGTTTGGGTTGCCTTTACTTCGTCAATTTTTTTTATTATGTACGGAAGCATAATATCATAAATAGCCTTCGTGTTTAGGGTTCCACAACATTTTGTTGGAAGAGTGGCTGGGCACAATGTTGCAGAACAAGTCCTTTGTGAGGAAAACCAAGCAGGGCCGCGTCATGAAGGTCACCCATTTAACCCTAAACACTCTTATCTTTCTACTTCGAAGCATCTTAGCAAGTTTGGAATTTAATTCTGAAAGGATTTATTTGCAGCTTTACCGCTGTTGTGTGATGTTTTATGAAGTGCTTGAAGGCATATTATGGAGAAATTTATCATTATTTTGAAATTTAATCTAACGGGCCTAAACGACTTTCCTCACGTTTTAAATAATTTATACTGAGAGTGTTTGGAAGTGGTATATATGTGATTTTAGCTTTATTAGATTCCTTGGTTTAACAACGTCACCTGATATTCATTTTCAAATCGGGGAACAATGAAATCTGAATTTTTTTTTCCCATTATAAAATCCATTCTCTTTGGTAAAGTGAATTTATTTAAATTTGATATAATTTCTTAAAAATTTAAATTTGATATAATTTCTTAAAAACATGGTAAACATCATATAAGTTTAATAATAATAATAAAAATAATCTATTTTTAAGGTCACGGTCAAGTTAGACACTAAATTGGTGTATGAGATCCCTTGTTTGTGGGACAAAGCATCTCCTCCGTCCAACGATTTCACTGGTAAAGTCTACAAAGGTATACATACCCTACCCCTTTGGATTTGAACTTGTGACCTCTTAGGAGGAAACACATGTTCTTAACCATTAGGCCCACTCAAGAAGAAATGAAATGAATCATACTGAATTCTTTTATGAATATAAAAAAAATTGACTGGTCATTAAATTGAAAATTTTCTTTAAGGTTGCTGAAAATTAGCTTGAACTTAAGAGGTTTACAGGTTTATTTCATCAGATAATTGGCTTTAGGCCAGCAAGGTTACAATGAATAAACAATTCTGGTAATGAGAATTTTGGGAATATGTTTTTCAGGTGGTAAGAGAGCACTATCTCCGGGATGATATATACTGTGGAGCTCTTATGTGCCAAACATGTGATCTATCAACTGCCCGCATTAGTAAATCAGCCTCTCTTGTATTGATTGTTGACACCAATGTAGTACTCAATCAGGTATTTTTCCTTGCAAATTTCACTTGATGTTAATTAAATTGTAACATTTATAATAACAGTTTTTCATACTGTGTTTTTATAGCATTACGGTGGGGGAGACATTTAAATTATTATTTATGAATGTGATAATTGTATTCTGTTTAATTTGTTACATACTGGCCTAACAGATTGACCTGCTGGAGAACACGGTCATCAATGATGTGGTTGTTCTTTCAATTGTACTCGAAGAAGTAAAAAATAAGAACATGGCTGTATATAACAGGGTTCGCACACTTTGCAATGATCCAACGCGGCATTATTTTGTCTTTGCCAATGAACATCACAAGTAAGAATTTCGTATTTCATGCCACTGAAAAACTTGATTTTTAGTCACTCAATTCGATGCTTAGTTGATGACTTCTTAGTTGACTAAAGAAAATATGGAATATCTAGTCTGGACTAATAAAAACATGCATAAACAAATCTTAAATTCAATACAGGAAGCCATTAATCAAGAATTTATGTTGATGGAACATAGTTAAGAACTTTAGACAGGGCTTTTCTTCTTCAGTTGGATGCTTTCCATGGCACCATTCTCTAATTGTAACCTTTCCAAATACCAAAGTATATATATAGTATATACACTAGAGCTAAAGCCCCCAATATTGCAAATGTTAAATTATAGCACTTCTAGTCAAGTAAAAAGGATATCCCTGGAAGGGCCAACTCCTTTAAATTTGCACCAAACTAACTCTTGTCTACCATCTGGATAATTTTCTTCATCTCTAGTTAATTAGTAGAAGACTGATTGTGATGCTTCTATATGTTCAGGGATACGTACGTGAAAGCAATGGTTGGCGAGAGCCCCAATGATCGAAATGACAGAGGTACGGCTATCTGTGTCTTGGGTTTTTGGCTTTAGCAAATGACTGGTCATGCAGGCTTTACATATATCAATATATATGGTTTTTGAAATTTGAAGCTATTGCTCTCTTTTTCCATTGACCTTTGCCTGTATCCCCTTTTTCTTTTTCTTTTCATGAGCATTTCTGTATTAATCCATCAGTATATTCCTGGATTTCTGTTTATTCCTTGTTCCTTTGGTTTAGAATTATAGGAGTGACAGTACTATCAGAATATATGTCAGGTAGCCTCCTAGGAACCTTCAACAAGTTGCTGTCATAGACCCAACACAAGAGGAGAACGCAACAAGTGGCATCATTCAACAGGTCTTTGATGACTAATCGATGGTGATATGGCCCAGATATATTGCTCGACTCTTGACGGTTAATCCTAGCTGTCCAACTTCGGTTCCGTTCATTTTGCACTAGGAGTTTCTGTTCACTTGTATGATTATATTTGTTCATGTGGGTATTACTCTTAGATTTAAATAAAGATTCCTTATGCACTCTCTTGTTGCCATTTTGAACTATTTTTTTCCATGGAAAAAAATCGCAATTTCTATTCATGTAAAGAATGGAAATCACATTCTTTATGTGCACATGGCATGGTTACAAAAAAACTGATGTAGTAATCTCCCTCATCTGATAACCCTGTGAACATTAAGTTCAGAAATATCTCAACAAAAAGATTGATATAGACCCTGCAGTCCTCCTCACACATACTTCCAGGCATATGCCACAAATAGTTCTCATAACAGTCCTTTTATAAGACATTACATATTGTAGTAAAAAAACAATGAGTGGAAACTCAAAACAAAACTAGACATCAAATAAAAAACGGAGAATAGTATAGGTGGCAACAGGTTCAACTACAGATTGGAAGGGAGAGGGCATTGGTTTTGAATCTTCCATGTGAAAGTGGCGAAGAAGGTCACATGCATACTTAGACGGGCAAAGGGAAATACCTTCCTTAGTTTGCAAAACTTGAAGGCCAAGGAAATAATGCAAATAGGCTAGGTCTGTCATTTCAAATTTATTTTCAAGACTGGATTTAACATGGGTTAAAAGTTTAGGGTCACTACTAGTGAGGATAAGGTCATCAACATACAGAATAAGTATTATGAGATGGCTTCTTACTTTCTTGGTATAGATATTAAGGTCAGAATGACATTTAGAAAAGCTGGTGTCAAGAAGAAAGCTGCCCATTTAGGCATACCTAGCTCGAGGAGCTTGCTTAAGACCATAAAAAGATTTTTTAAGGTGACAAACAAGGCTGGAGTCATTCTGGACATAGCTAGGAGGTTGTTCCATGTAGATTTCTTCTTGCAAATCCCCATGCAAGAAGGTGGATTTAACATCCATCTGATGGACCTCCCATTTATGTGAGGCAACAAGGGCTAGAACGAGGCGGATGGAATTCATTTTGGTTATTGGGGAAAGGTGTCATTGTAGTCAATGCCATTAACTTGAGAGAATCCTTTGGCAACTAACCGGTCCTTGTGTCTTTCAACACTTCCATATGATGCATACTTAGTTTTATACACTCGTTTACATTTGACAAGTTTTCTTCCTTTCGGAAGAGGTACAAGATCCCAAGTATTGTTCGCCATTAAGGAACGATATTATTTATTCATTGTTGTGTCCCAATCTAGATGGCCAGAAGCTTTTGCAAATGTGTTTGCATCACGAGTCTCTAAAACTTGAGCCAAAAGAGAAGAGGCTCGCTGGAACTGTGAATGTGTCCAATGCTGATTTGAAAGATCACTAGTTGCTTCTCGCGTTGAACGAACCCATTTGGAAAGTGGTGCTGTCGGTGTAGGTTCATGCTCAATGGACTCATCTGGAGGAAGGTGAGCAGGCGGAAGTGGATTTTCATCCTCACTGTCATCATGTGAAGAAGAAACCAGAATATGACCAGAAAATGGCACAAATGCCAAAGATGTCTCATAGGCCGAAGATGACAAAAACGACGAAGATGGCTCATAGGCCAAGAGATTTTCATCGAATTTAACATCTCTTCTAATAATAGTTTCATTGGAATGAGGTTGAAGAAGTTGGTAGCCTTTGACATCTTCAAAATATCCAACAAAATTGCACTTCTGACTTTTAGGTTGTAATGCTTTCATTTTCTCATTCGGAATGTGAGCCCATGCTATACTACCAAATACACAAAAGTGGCTTACATCTGGCTTAATTTTAGTCCATGCTTCTTCCAGTGTTATATTTTTTAAAGCCTTTGTGGGAGTGTGATTTACTATGTAATTTGCATAGTTGATGGCTTCCACGCAATAATGAAGACTTAATCCCGTAGATTGGATCATACAATTAGCCATTTCCTTTAATGTGCGATTCTCTCTCAGCAACACCATTTTGCTATGGTGTGTATGGAACAATATGTTACATTTGAATGCCTTGTGTAGTGCAGTAATTTGTAAATTTGTTGTTCACATACTCACCTCCATTATCTGTTCTTAACCTTTGAAGTTGATGTCTTGATTGTTTTTCTTCAAGGGCCTTGTAGGCCAAAAACATGTCAAAAACCTCACTCTTAAGTTTCAAAAAGTAAACCCAAGTGCATTTGGAGAAGTCATCATTGAAAGTTAAGAAGTACTTGCACCCAAAGAACGAAGTAGAAGAAAGCCGACCACACAAATCACCGTGAACCTGCAAAGGGGTTGAGACACGTTTTTCAAAACAATCTCGATGATGTTTGCTGTGAAAACAATTGGCATAGACACCCATCTTTGCAAGAAACAAGAGGAAGACCATTCACCATATGTTGATTACATAGTTGCTACAATGAACGATAGTTTAGATGACCAATCGCTCATGCCAAAGTTTGATAAAGTCATCGCTATGAGCAACAAAAACTAATGGAAAAGATGATGACCCAATGTTGTCAAATTTGTATAGCTTGGTAATATCATTAACAATTCCAGTTGCTAGGACATGCTTAAGATCTTTTAAATCCTTGATTACAACTCGGTGAGGTGAAAACTCTATTGTTTTACATTCACCTGAATGAGTGATTTGATATATTTGATAGAGGGTTGTAGGAAAGACTTGGAACACATAATACATCATTGAAATGACCATTATCTACCTGAACTGTTCTAGACCCTACAACACTAAGAGATATCATCACCAACAAATATTTGTTTAGTGTTACATTCATTTAGAGCATAAAAAATGGCTTTATCCTTAGCCATATGATAAGATGCTCCAGAATCAATAAGCCACTCATAAGAAGTAGAATCAATAAGCCACTCATCAAAAGAAGTAGATGTTGCATTTAAAGAGAAAGCAAAAACAAAAAGTGCATGCCCATGAGAAGAAGAGCTAGAAGAAGAAGAATAAAGATTGATGTTGTGCTTCTTCATTGCTGCTTCTACGGCTTCCATGTTTAAAACATTTAGATTCCACCATGACCATCTTGCTTACAAAAGTTGCAATGCTTGTTAGTTTTCTTACTTTTAGATTTTGCTCCTTTGTCACCATTAGGGGTAGAAGCTGGTTGAGAGGGTTTTGAACCCTTGTTTTGCTTGTTGTTGTGGCGAGGATGTTGCTTCTTGGGATGCTTGGTTTTCTTTTTCTGCTGGACCACTAAGCGTTTGTTAGATGTACCTGCAGTGCTGATTATACCAAGTTGCAAGAGCTTATCTTGTTCTCTAATAAGAGAGTCACAAAAGACTTAAGAGTGGGAGCTTGGTAAGCACCCCCTAGAGCATTTCTGGTGGCATAAAAGGTAGATACAAAGACATAATATGCATTGCCAAACTTAGCAAGAATAACATATATGCATCGATCATCCTTCAGATCTATTTTACAGTCTTTAGTAAAAGTTTAAGTGTTTTGAAATTAGATAAATAATCTTCAATGCAACGAAAATCATTGGGACTTACAATCATTAATTGATTTTCAATCTGGTGGGCATGAATCACACTGTGTTTACCAAATACAACTTCAAGCTTAGCTCAAGTTTCATCCCAATCATTAATTCCTTGAATGTGAAACCATAAATGAGGAGAGATGGACATTCCGATCATTCTTATTATCCCATTTGGATTTCTTTTCGGCATCACTGTTCTCAAGGTAATCTGCTACAATCCTTTAATTCTTAGTACATCCTCCATATGAGATTTCCATGAGTAGTTTGTACTAGTAAGCAAACATTCACTTGGAGAAGCCATATTATAATATGTAGTTAATATGGATTCAACGGATGAAACTGACTGCCTGGATGGAAAGCTCTCGAAAAATTGTTTAGTTTCAAACAAATGGCATTGGAAATGGACTTCAGATATGAAAGTTATGCAATTTTAAAAAAATGCATAAACGATAGCCAAGGTGCCACGTGGCAAGTAGAAGTTGGCCCATGTGGTGATGGATGCCCAATAAGGTGCATGAGTAAAAAAATGCCCATCTCTAACTTTGCCTATAAACTCACTTTTACAAATAAGTTACTTATGAAGTGACCCACTTTTATAGAATAAGTGATAATCACTTTTATAATAAAGTTACTTTATAAATTAAAGTTGCACGCAAAAAATAACTTAAAAAAAATATTAAAGCTATTTTATAGTGATTCACTTTTATAATTTAAGTGAAATGCACTTTACAATAAAGGTATGAGATAACTCAAAGTTCTTATGAGCTTTTTCAAAAAGTGACTTAAAAAAGAGAGACTTGAACTCAAGACCTTGTTAATCCTTGGATTTTCACCCTTGGAGATCCAGATGGTTAAGAGCCAACATACACCATTTGGGCTGGCGTTCAGAGATTTTGCTAGAATTTAGCACTTGTGTGATCCAGAGGTTGGTTCCCATTAGAGGCAATGAATGGAGACTCATATCACAATTTTGAGCATACAGTGTTGGTCCTTGCATGATTCTGAGCTCGATGACACTTTTTTCGGGGATCATGCAGGCACATTCTATTTTTAGCAAGTTGAGTTCTAGGCCTTAGATTAGGATTCTGAATGTACAGTATTCGTCCTTGAGACATTTAGAATATATTGGACCTTTTCCGGGATGACTTGCGAGTACTTTATGTTTTTAGTAGGTGGAGATCCGGGGGTTAGATGATGATTTCGAGCATATATCCGGGTTCCTTACAGAAAATCAAATTCGATGAGCCTATTTTGGGTGACATGCAAGGACTAACTATTTTTAGCAGGTGGAGTTCTGTGGCTCGCATGTCAAAACAAAGTACATATTTGGAATCCTCACATAAAATCAAATCTGATGAGTATGATATCATTGACATGTGGTGAGATTATATTTTTAGCAGTGTCTATTTTTAAACATTTGACATGTGGCGGTGGTCTCCTAGTCATCCCAGACATATTTCGCAGTTTCTTACTTTTTAGGGTCGGACCACTATTTTTGGCAGTTTCTATTTAGAGCAAGGGTGGTCACCACCAAAGGTGACAAGTGGCAGGGTTAGATTTCAACAAATGGTAGTGATGTAGTGTGACATGTGGAAGTTGGGTGGCTTAATTAATGAAGGGGCACACTTTCCGAGGTTTAAAACAAAATAATTAAATTAATTAATAAAAGGAAGGCGTGTGTTTGAGGGGGCAAGTCTCATGGATGTGTTTGGGCTAATTAAAGCCTAACTTACTTTATTTTCTTTCACTCGCCATATATACCAATTTCCATGCATTAAATTCTTCTATTATTCCCTCAATTCCCTTTTCCCCTATTTTCTAGCCTTAATGTGCCTCCATTTTCCCTATTTTTTAGCCTAACTCCTCTCTCTCCCTATTTTCTAGCTCATTGTCCTAAATGAGCCTCCACTTTCCCTATTTTCTAGCCTCCACCTTTTTCTCTCCCTATTTCTTAGTCTAACTCCTCTCTCTCCCTATCGTTTAGCTCATTGTCCTAAATGAGCGTCCCTTTTTCCTATTTTTTTAGCATTAATGCGCCTCCCTTTCTAAATTCCTATTTTTAGCATAATTATCCATAACATTATCCGTATTTCTCTATTTCCCACGTGTGTATGTGTTTTCCTTTATTCATGTGCACCATTTCTTTGATTATCTCTCATTTTTTCCATTAATTCACTTTCTCCCTCTTAGCCTCACACGTGCACCCTTTTCTTGTATTTAATCTCTCCCTCATGTATCCATTTATCTTTTTCCTTTACCACATGTACTTTCAACCATTAAATGCGCCTTGATTCTTAAATTTAGGACACATCTCCTTTATTTTCCCATGCACACTCTTTATTTATTTATTCCACTCCACTTCCTAATTCTCTAATTGATGCGCCTTAGTTTCTAAAATTTAGGGTGTACCTCCTTTTTATCTCACACATCCTCCCTATTTTTATCCTTTATCTCCCCTTTTACATGCCCTCACCCTCATTATTTCTCCTCCCATGTGTTGACCTCCATCTCCCTATTTCCTAGCGCATTCAATCATTAATTAATGCGCATGCCTTTTCTCTCATGCACCCTCTATTATTATTCGAACGTCTAAACTTATTTCCTCGTGTGTTCTATCTTTTCCTCCTATTTTTACCTTACCACACCTATGCTTTTCATGGGTTTGTATAATGAGGCTTCTCCTCAATGTTATATGTCGGAATTTTTGCAGCAACAACATACATATACTTTCTTTCTCTCCTCTCATTCTTTCTATTCTAGCTATTCTCTCTTTGAGCAAGGATAATCATTGTACTGGTTGTGTTTTTGTTGGACTTTCCTTCTTGTCGGTATAATGTTCTTACTATTGCAAATTGATTAGTGGCTCATTACCATTTATTGTGTTATTTATCTATCTTTTAGGTGGTTTCTTTCCTTATTTCTTTCATCTCTCTCACGCTAACACTGTAGAGTCCCTCCAAGCAACTTAAAATTGTCTTTTCCTAACGCTTTGACAATGTGTTTACACGTTGCCCAAAACATTTTTGCTGCTGTTTTTGTGTGTTTTTTTGCAGAAAATCATGTTCAAATCAATAGCCCAGTACCTAGGGACTCCCCCTTGAGGTTGGAACGCACCAACCCAAACGAAGAGGAGGTTTGCTCATGACAATTTGGGGCTCAGAGATTTGGGGGCCTTCCTTACTGGAGTCAAATTGGGCCTCGATTGAGAGTCTAGACCCTTCTCCTCCGTTGCATCATTAGATGCAGTTCCTCATCACATCATCCTAGTAGAGTTTTGGGGCTCGACCCTTCCAACTCGAGATAGTGTTCAGATTGGTCTCTTTTCTGCATCGCATCCGGGGATTAGGTGACTTAGCGAAGGGGCGAGATTGGTACCCGTACTTGGCGTATTGCTCTACGGAGACTATTGCCCTCTCTAGCCCATTGGCTCGGGCTTGAGGTTCGTTCGCAGGGGTTTTAGATCATTTAGAGTTCGTGGGCATTCAGATGGATCGCCTCCCTCCATTTCGATATTTCTTGGATGCATCTGGCCATTTCCTACCGACCAGGCATGCGTTGAACAAGATTATTAGAGATGACGTTTATAAGTGATTTATCCAATTCGATTGGGTTAACCCTCCTGATGGGTTACGCCCAAAGATGGCCTTTTATGTCGAGCTTTTCTTGGAGCTTAGGGATGGGCTCATCGCTCGACCATTGTATGCATTCCGCCACTGGGTACATGCTCTTCGCATTCCTCTAGGCCAGTTCAAAGTGGGTTCTCATAGACTTCGGGTAGAGACATACCACTAGATCAACCGACCAGGCAAGCTCTGTCAGCTATGCCAGCTTCAGGAGGTCGAGACTGAGGAGCAATTTATCTTCTGTTGCCCCCATTTATTATGAGATTAGGGAGCAATTTCATTGCTTATTCAAGGGGACTCAAACCCTCACGGGATTCTTTAGGTATTCGGATCAACTCCTTCTTCACGGTGCTACCATTTGTAAGGGGCACTAAGAGACAGACCGACACCAAGACAACCTTGAACTCCATATTAGTGCGGATTTGTGAGACCTTCCTTTGCCCCAAAAGATTTCAGCGACATGACCAGACCATATCTCTTCCCAGGAGATGGAGGAGATCTCCCAGACCTCGTCGGTGCACTACCTCTACCAGTCAACAATGTAGCGGACGATCTAGGCAACGTACTAGGTCCCCCTTAGGACACCCTACTTTACTTAGCTTCCTTCAATCGACCTCAGATGGTAGGAGAGATAGGTCCACTCCAGGACAGACCCATTTCCTTTCTTCTTCGCCTTCTGGCTCCTCTTGTCCTTAGATCGTCACCTATGGCACATTTCATCATTAGAGCACGTATCCGAGCTCGGGGTCGAGGGTTCTTCATACCTCAGAGTTGATCTCACTTTCTACTACTCTACCTTATTGCTCTATACTTCTTTCATTTTGCCTTTTATAGGAGACCTTTTGGTACTCCCGCATTGTATTGACATCATTGTACTCAACAGTCCCTTTGACCTACTTTTGTGGTCATTAGTCAGACATTAATAAAATTATCTTATCTTATCCCCTTGAATTAGCCCTTTTCTATCGCTGATTTTACCCATATATCGGATTTGATTGGAGGGTAGAAAAGTGGGCTAACCAATGTTCCACCAAGTTTCTTGGATGGGGGTGCGTGGGAGTGGGTAGACGCACAAGAGGGACGTGTGGGAGCACCCCCAAATTTTGGGGAAATTCAGGGGGGATGGGGGTACGTTGGGGTCCCTAACATAGGGGTCCCCATCTCTAAAATTATAAAAAAAATATAAATATTAATGATAAAATCCCAACAATAACAATTCAATCCATGTAAATTCATCATTGTGCAAGGTAAATAGTAAAATACTAAATAATAAACAATAAACTAGTACTAAATTCAAATTTGTAAATGATATAAATAATAAACATGATTCAGATTTTGATTCAGTCATGAAATACATTGATTCATATATCATAAATGAAACATATATAGTAAAATACTGTATACATTGATTTAAATTCATCATTTGAGAATCTGATTACTAAATTAGTACTAAGCAAAATAATAGATAAAAAAGTCTGAAATAGTAAATTTAAATTACTCAAACCCAAAAATATTAAAGAGTGACGAGTCAAAGACTCAATATGAGGTCATCAATATCTAAAGTCAGGACTCAAAAGTTAAAACTGAAAATTAACAATGGGCTCAAGGTCGATTGAATCACTCACGGGCTGAACTGTAAATGTCAAATTAGTGTAAAGCAATGATAAATCATAATTATAAGTAGCCCAAGGTTAATATGTGAGGTAGGGTTTTAAACTTTTTAATAAATTGTTTTGTTTTTTTAATTTTAAGTCTTATTAGGTAAAAATTTAGGGGGGATGCCCAGGAGTCCCCCTTTGGAGTGGGTGCGTTTAGAAGCCCCCCTTTTTGAGGGTGGACGCCTAGAAGCACCCCTTTTATAGGGAAACACGCACCCCACACCGAGGAAACACAATCCCCTACGTTTCCCTGCATTTCCCCAAAAGGGGGACGTGGGGAAATGTTTCTCCAAGCACCCCCCCATCCCGGGTCTGTGGGAAACGTGGGGGGCATGCCCCCACTCTGGGGGACTGTGGAACATTGGTGCTAACCGACCTCTTATTAAATAAAACAACTTTTAACCAAGTGAGTTAGAGTAAAATATGTAGCAATTTTAGTGAAGAAGAATGGGGTGGTTGTTGTTGTCTCTTTGCCTCAAAGTGCGTGCTTACCCCAAAAACCCTTGTTTTCGCGTGCTCACACAGAAACAAGCAAAATTTTGATTTTTTTTTCAAATCTAAACAACAATAGGGTGAGATCTCGATTAGCTTGCTCGGAAAATGCAAGTTTTCTCTTTGTTTATTATTTGCTAAGCTCGTATACAGTGCAAAGCAAAGATCATACGCAAAAAAGAAAACAATTTCCACTCTGTTTCTGATTTGCCGAGATCGCACAAAGCGCACGACAAAGAGCATATGCAAATCGGAAAGAGTAGCAAACCAGGAATAAAAGACAAAAAATTGAAATAATAACAAAGTAAAAAAATTAAAAAAAGGCGTATTTAGACTTTATATCGCCAGATCTAACTAAAATGGTTGTAACTTGGGAAAACATAAACCTTTTTGAGTTAAACAAAAAGCGTTTTTGACTGAAAGAAGCGCTCTAGATGCAATGGAATAGTTCTCTTAGCCCCAAAATGCATAGAAATAACATAACCTAGAAACATAGCAACACAACTTCAAGATCTTGATTAACAACGAGAGTTGGTCTTCAAATGGGCTTTGAAACCATGTTCGACAAAACATAGTATTCCAACATAGGACGAACGACGAACACCTTCAGTAACCGCTCACACAACCAATTCAAAGATCAATACCTCGATAATTTTATCTGGTTAAAACCCTCGAAGAGGGAAACAGTCCACAACCCCAGCCAACGTGACCACTTGAGGCAATATATTAATTGCAAAAGAAAAATATTTTACAAGAGAGTTTCTTACAATCGATCATAAGAAAATGACCCTCCATGTTCTTTAAATAGAGATTGTGGACCAATTGGGTGTTAACTCACGGATCATTGTAGTCGTTAAGGTCAAGGAGAATGGATGGCTTCTTTAATTTTGAATGATTGCTTAGCTTCAAAATGTATTTATGTTATGGTCATATTGTGTTAGTTAGTAGTGACATATGGATGAGATTTGGGGATCGTTAAGAGCCAAGACCTTAACCCTTGTGTTGCTATGCAATGATCAATAATGTATTAGATGCTTACTTAAATGACAAATGCATCATAGGATTGAAGTAAGATTAGGTTGAACTAGTGTAAAAGGAAATTGTTTGGTCTTTCCTTCTACTTTTGATTGCTCTATGGTTATTCATAATTTTTCTTGTGGCTGCAATTTTATAAGTTCTTTTTTGCTACTAGCCTATTTCTCATGGTATTCTTGTGGCACTAATTTTAGCAGTTATATTTTTGCTACTAGCCTATTTCCCATGGTGCAGCAGTTAGCTTTGTAGCCTTCTGTCATTTTAAGATGTCACTGCCTTTTGTAAAAAGGTTCGGTATATAGAAGATTTGGAAAAAGAGTCAAAATTTGCAAAGAGTATTTGTGTACTCTTTTAACTACCTACACTGACCTGAATGCTTTTCCTTCTTCAATTTAATGTCTCTTTTTATGTTCATGCTCATGTGTGTGTGCTATGGATTATTTGTTTAAGGGCATATTTTGCATTTTTTGCTTGTCTAAATTTTTTGTTGATAAAGCTGTTTATATTTGCAGCGATTCGTGTAGCTAGCGACTGGTATCAGAAGCATTTGGGGGAAGGTGTACGTGTGTTACTACTTACAAATGATAGGGAAAACAAGAGAAAAGCCATTGAAGAGGGTATTGCTGCAGAAACAGGTAATCTATATGCAGACCATTGAGATTATCTTATCTTATTATATCACCATATGTGCTGATCATAATAAGTTTTTATTCAATTTGAAACTTATTGTAATCTTTCCAAATTGGATGTTGTTTCAAATAGCACCGGAGCTATTGCAATATACAATTGCCGTCATAAAATTGATTTAATCAATGGATGCTTGATGTGATACAGTTATCTCAATTAAATGCTAATCCTCACAATGTGTATGTGCTCCTGGTTTTAGTTGAAGCATATGTCAAGTCACTTGGCCAGCCTGAGTTGCTTGATTTGCTTGTTCAGTCTAGTAATGGGGATGCAGTTGAAGCTGAAGTAGAAGATTTAAGGCCTGCCAAAAAAAAATTGATATATCCTGAGGTCCGTGAATGCTTTTTTGCTAGCTTCTATTTTAAAATTACTGGATTTCTTTTAATGTATGGCTGATGAAATAATAAATTAGTTGAGTTTCTGTTACTATTTTCTACTAGAGGATGTTATTACTCCATTCTTCCATCAATATTTGAATCGTTTCCTTGTGTAATGGGTGCAGCATAAACCCATGTCTGAGATAACAGCTGGACTGCATCGAGGAATTTACCACCAAGGGAAACTTCGTGTTAATCGTTACAATCCACTTGAGGCCTATGTTGGTAGTGAAAGTATTGGCGATGAGATCATAATTTATGGACGTGATAATATGAATCGAGCTTTTGATGGAGATGTAGTTGCGGTGGAGCTCTTGCCTAAGGATCAGTGGGACGGAGGGAAAACAATGAAAATTCTAGAAGATGGTAGGAATATTTTCTTTAGACTTTTAGTAGAACAAATGATTTATAGTAGGACTTTTAACTTGATATACTATTCTTTGTGGTACAATGATTTGTTCACCTTGTTATGCTTCAGAAGAAGATGAAGAGGAAGAGGTCCACTTAGTTCCTGGTAGTGCTGATGATGCTCCTCGTGATGCCATTTTGGAGCAGAATTCTAAGGGGGTTGAAGGCCATATTACAGCCCGTCCCACTGGGCGTGTTATTGGTATAATTAAGCGGAATTGGCATTCGTAAGTGATTGAAATCTCTTTTTAGGTGTGTGTGCTTATGTGCATGTGGTATATAGTCTGTGTGCTTGTGCACGTTTGTGGGTGTGAACTGCCTTTGACGCCAAACCTACTTTTGGCTGGATTTCATTTCAGTCAAGATATCATACAATCTTGATATAACTATCATACAAAATTATGAAAATAATGAAAATAATGAAAATGAATAGGATTATTTGGAAGTCGTCAATTTGCACTCTTGATTGATTTTGATCTATATTCTTTCCCTAAACTTGTTATTTGTACAATCAATCCCAGCATGCACTGGCTTCTCTCTCTCTGCAATGATCACTTGCAGTCACTCTGTAATGTTCAAGCTTTTTGCCTAATTGTGAGAAAGACATCATTTCAAGGTTAAATGGAAATTAAACTTCCATTACCTCATTCTGGGATCAAGATTTGTTACAAGGAAAAATATGTCAAATGATTATTCTCTTAAGTTTATAGTTAAAGGGTGGAATGATTGGTTTGCCAATTGTCTCCACGGAATTAGTATTTATAGGTTTACCTTGCTTCCAATTAAGGGAGAATACATCACAGAGGTTGGCATTCATCGTGAAAAATTGTTAGAAAATGATTTGATTGGCCTCATGTTTCCTTTGGATGATATTCCATACTCATGGGGAAACTACATTTTGTGATGATGATTTTAAAGGATTGTTGTGGCTCTTAGAAATCTGTTAAAAGATTCAAGAAATAGTTTGTGTTAAAATTTGTTTTGTTGCTTGTATCTTTTGGCTTGTGGAGGCTTATTATTGAGTTGATCTTAACCGTTTATATGTTTGCTGATAATTTGCCACTGATGCAAATTTATTATTTTGGATGGTACTACATATATACATAAATCATGATAGAGGGTTTACAAGGTGTCAGAAWGTTTTGAAAAATGTAAATTCTTAGCATAAGTTCGACCTCTATGTTGAAATTCTAAATATTTAATCTAAATGGCTGAAATGGTTAGGAGAATGTTTCAGGCCTGGAAAATTTCCAAWACAGAAGTTCCCTTGGAAGTCTTAGAATCATGGGTCTACACGAACGGTCACTTCCTTAATTGTAGGAGGCCCTGCAGCTACTACTCCCTAAATAAATGATTGAAGTTATAAAACATGAAAACCCTAAAAGCTAAATCTGAAATGCAAACTTGGGATTCTGTTCCCACAAAATTATCAATACCGATCTGTTCAAAAAAGCTATATTAGTTGCATATTCATTTGCGGAGGAAATGGCAGCACTTTCAAGAGTAAACGATATTTCTTTGCAAGATGCTTTTGTTGAATATACTTTTGTTTTCAGTCCCATTGACCTATTTTGGTCATTCAATGGACATCGATAAAATTATTTTATCTTATCTTATCTTTGCAAGGTCAAGAATATTAAAATCCAATAGACACAATCCTAACTAGAGACTATTAATGTTTAAAAATGGTTGAATTTCAAATTCTTCTTTCACTGAAAAATTCTTTGGTTGTACAGTTAGTTACCGGATTCGCCTTAGAGCCCCCCCGTACCTGCACCGGATTCTTCTTGAATCGGAATCTCAGATTCTCATCGGATTCTTTGATTTTTTCTGTTTTTGGGATCAGATCTGTTTCCTCAAATTGGATCCATTTCCGGCAAAAGTAGATCCATTTCCGGTGACAGAATTGAAGCATATTTCATATTTAATTCAGATTTCAGCAAATTTATAGCTATAGCAACTTAGCAAGTGATTTAGAAAAAAAAATTAAAAAAACATAAATATATATATAAATTAGGGTTAGGGTTCCGATTCCCCGATTCCTAATTTTTGGACGAGCACCACACCCGCACCGGATTCTTTTGCCGATTCCGATCGTACCCACGGTTCGTGTAACCTAACTTGTACTTGTCTCAAATTTTCCATGGCTTGCATGTAAAATGAAAACAACATTCTGCTATAGTTACAACAATTGATGATGCCCTATTAAGCAACATAGTCTCATGCCACAATTATAGAGGCTAATTTGATGAATGCTTGATCCAATTAATATTTCCTAGATCAATGGTACAAGTCATCCTTATGGAATAAGGCCCTCTAGGTAGTTGGTACTCATTAATGTTGGGACCACTAGTGGTTAGGGTTTGGTTAGTGAGAAACTATTTATAGATGTAGGAAGCTATGTGATGGGTGTCAAGGATTATTATTGTATTGGAGTTCTATTCAATTGGAGGTTGCCCCCTTGAAGAGGGAAGTGAACATTGCTCACATTTTGGAGTATCAATAAAAGGTTCTATTTCGCCACGCGTTATATTTTGGTTTGCCTCTTTTTTTTCTTGCAGTTTTCATTTATTCATATATTGCTATGAAATTCTTTGTATTTGATATTTAAGCACACTAAAGTGGTATCGAGCACTTTCTTGTGCGAACACTAACACTAATTTCAGAGCAATGTTTTGGGCTAGAGATGTGTTTCAACATCCATAAACTCAAAGATTTGTCATTCAGTTGGTCACCCTGTGGTTGGGAAGCATATAGACAGGGAATACAAGTGGGGTCTTCTGGTTGGACGCCCTTGTACACCTCTATCGGTGCCTAGTGAGTAGTACTGCACTAGAAAGAATATGTTCACAGATTTGATCTTCCACCTACTCTCGGGTTTATTGGAAGTCCCCTAGGTATACCTAAAACCACCCCTACAAAAACCTTTTGGTTATTTGTTGCTATAGTACATCGAGCACAATGATCAAGGAGATCACTCTCATGGACCAAGGAAGTGGGTAGTGCTGGGACATTCCTTTGCTCTTAAGACCCTATCAAATCTTTGTTGAATAAGCAACCATTTTTTTTCAAAACTTGAATATCCAAAATTTGAAAATTTCTTTAGTACAGTAACCTTATGGAAGTAAAAATGAAAAAAAAGGAAAAAGTTTGGAAGCGACCCCAGGCTTGCTTGGACCATTGTTGGTGACCTGTCCCCAAAGACTCATTGCATGAAGTTGATCATGTTGGTGTAGTTCATCGGTAACACTTCTAGTGGACCCAAGGGGTCCATTGACTACCACTAGAATGGAGAACAAGCTCACTAACCTGGAAGACAAAATACAAAACTTCATTGAGTAACATACAACTGATCCAGGTGGATATCGGTGGCCACCCACCTATTTCAACTGGCTCAAAATTGTTCGTTGGAAATTTACTATTTTTAGTAGTTTTTCGAGTCCTGAACTTCTGGGGCCATTTTGAGGGCCTAAACGAAGCTTTTTCGCGATCGGGCACCTCAATGAGAGCTAAAGGCTTTGATTAAGACCCCAAAATGAAGTTCCTCCTTGATACCTTTCAAACAAGCTATTGTGCACCCCAAACGAAGATCATATGCTAAAGTTACGCCCCTAGGAAGTTGATACACCAAACTACCCAAAACAGGGTCCACAAAACTGTTGGCTTTTCATCTTCCGAGGTTAGGGTTTTGGATTTTCTTTATGTTAAAAAGGCCTTTGGAGCCTCATTGTAACAATCATCTTCTTGCGAATGTGAGTAGCCGTCACATCTCTTCTCAGAGATAATTTGCCACCATTCTAACGAGTCTCTCACTCTGTATTTCTATAGTTTTGTACATTTTGCTCATTAATAGAAATTGTGTATTACTGTATCTTTGTGTTTATGGTTATATCTCTGTACATTTCTTTATTATATCTTCGCTCTCATTTCGTGCCGAAAATAATTTGGATCAGTGGTATCAGAGTATGCTGCTCTTGATCGTTTTTTAGTGCATGTCCTCGACGAGGTCCGAGTATAGCAAGTTGGGTCTAAAGCTTGTCTCTCTTGAGGACAATCACTCTTGCACGCCCAAGAAACCCTCCATGGCGGAAGAAAAGAAAGACGACAAAGCAAAAGATTCTATTAATCTGTTGCTTGAGCAAGCTCTCATGTGACAGAGGGACGAAATGATGGATAATTTTTCCTACATTCTTCAACGCTTGCGGATAATAGTAGGCACGTCTTCATCAAGCGACCACTTTGGAGGCACCTCTCCTTTTAAGGTACAAGTTAATTTTGATATTCTCGTATTTGAAGGTCAGATTGATGCAGATGCCCTAGAAAAATGGTTAAATCTGCTAGAAGGTTATTTCTTTGTTTGCAATTTTTCCGACATGGAAAAGATCACCTTCGCACTCCTTAAGGCTCTCTCCCATGTCAAACATTGGTGGGAAACTTACTGGGAACAAAGTTCCACAGAGGAGTCTGGAATATATGGGGCCGAGCCCACTTGGGATTTTTTTGTGGATGCGGTCAAGGAACAATATTACCCTGTTGGTAACTATGACGACCAGTACATGAGATGGACCACACTGCAGCAAGAGAGGGGCCAAATAGTGCCGGAGTTCACAAACACTTTCCATACCTTGCGCACCATGATGGGTATCAAAGACTCCGAGAGACATCTGGTTTTGAAATACCGCGGGGCTCTACATAGGTACATCCAAAGCAAAATGGATTTCCTAGACATCTCATCATTGGGGCCTATCGATATGCTGTCAAAATTGAGCAGAAATTTAGGCACCAGAACAAACGCGAGTTCGGGTTTGCAAATCTGCAACAACCAAAGTATGATAAAGACGACCCTAACAAACAACCTCCTGAAAACCAGTCTAAGCCACAAGAAAAGAAGGGTCACAGAAAGATGAAGGACACTGGAAAGTGGTGCGATTTCTACAAAAGCCCCTGGCACAACATCGATGAATGTTGCTCAAAACAGTCATTGGTGGCCGAGATCAAAGAAAAAGATCCGAACCCAGATTCATAATTCGATTCAGAAAATAATGGGAGAAGACAGATCATCGACGCAAACCCCACTGCTACTGTCGCGACCGCTACAATTCAACCAGAAGAACCAATAGATCTTGAAGAGGGGGAGCCCCTTTTTCATTCACAGATGTGGGTGAAGGGGACCCTGCTGCATTTTATTGTTGATAGCGGAAGCCAGAAGAACCTCATCTCAATAGAGGTCGTCAAACAGTTGGGATTGTCGACAACACCACACCCGCAACCATACAACATCGGGTGGCTTCGCTAGGGTTGAGATCTCCGTGTCTGCCAACAGTGTCGATTGTCATATGGCATTCGACCCTTCAAGGATGAGGTATTATGTGATGTTGCCTCGCTGGATGTTTGTGATGTTCTTTTGGGCCATCCATGTATGTGGAAGCGCCATGTTATTTATGAGTCTCGACCTCGTAGTGTCATTGTTACTTTGGGGGGTCATCTCTACAGGATACTAGCGGTAGTTCCGACTACTGTCCCACCAAAACAGTGCCGCAAGGTAATCTCTCATACTACAAAATTCAACCTCTTCACAATTTGTTCAAAAGGTGAATAGAAGGACATTGCAACCACTGCAGCCTCAGCCCAAGCACCTTCTATCCAACAGAAGCAGGTCGACAAGATTGAAGCAAAGCGCAAAGATTCCTTTTGCACACAGTCATCTCATGTAGCCAGATTGGTTGAAAGGTCCAACCCTTCCAACATCCGGTTCTCGAAAACCTTCCACAAACCAATCAACGCAACTTCTCTAGCAAGGCAAGCAACTCACCAAGATTCAGATTCAACAAACGCTTTCCCCTCTCCCCTGGGAACTCAACGCAATGGAGACCATTGCTTCCTAAGCAGGGAGGATTGATCCAGGTGGATATCTGTGGCCACCCACCTATTCCAACTGGCTCAAAACAGTTCATTGACAATTTACTATTTTTAGCAGCTTTTCGGGTCCTGAACTTTTGAGGCCATTTTGAGGGCCTAAATGAAGCTTTTGCGCGATCAGGCACCTCAATGATAGCTGAAGGCTTGGATTGAGCCCCCAAAATGAAGCTCCTCGTCGATACCTTTCCAACGAGCTATTGTGCGCCCCAAAAGGAGATCGTATGCCAAAGTTACGACCCTGAGAAGTTGATACACCAAACTACCCAAAATCGGGTCCACAAAACGGTTGGATTTTTATCTTCAAGGGTTAGGGTTTTGGATTTTCTTTATGTTAAAAAGGCCTTTGGAGCCTCATTGCAACAATCATCTTCTTGCGAATGTGAGTTGCCGTCACATCTCTTCTCAGAGATAAGCTGCCACTATTCTAGTGAGTCATTCACTCTGTATTTCTACAGTTTTGTATATTTCGCTCATTAATAGAAATTATGTATTATTGTATCTTTGCATTTATGGTTATATCTCTGTACATTTCTTTATTATATCTTCGCTCTCATTTCGTGCCGAAAATAATCTGAATCAACAACATTCCAAACTACTTTAGAAATAACCTCAACAACCAAATGCCTTCCTTCCAAACCAACGACAACAATTAAATATTTGGAATGATAGACTGGGGTTGATTGATAGTGGGGAACCTTTAGTGGGTGGTTGTCGTCACACCAAGGCACACATATTGCTTGAGGTAGATTTGGCTAAGTTTGATGGCTCTGATCCAACAAGATGGGTGGCCAAGATGGAATATTACTTTTCTCTCCAGGGTATTGATGATGAATGACTAAAAATTTGAGTGGGTGTGTTATATTTGGATAGGGAGCATTTGCAGTGGTGGTAATGGCGTAAGAAAACATATCAGGGGTACCTTGCATGGAACCAATTTGTGAAGCATGGAACTAGTTTATGAAGACCATCTATGTTTGCTTTGAAACAAATACTAATTTTTTGGGATGCTACCAAGTTTTGTAAAACTAAGATAGTGGAAGATTTTATTGCTTCCTTTGAGAGATTAGCAATCAAAACAAAAGGTATGGCTGATATGTTCTTCAAGGAGTGTTTTATTAGTGGTCTCAAGGACGAAATTAAAGTACAAGTTGAAATGTATCACCTAACTACTTGGTTGGAGGGCTCTCAACTAGCTAAAAAGGCATAGGTGGTGGTGATTGCCTAGACCCAATGACCCATTTTTTCTCAACAACCATGTTGTCCTTTTGTGCCTCCTCCACATCCTTCTTATCCCCCATTGGGTCCACATTTTGACGTCAATGGAAGCGACATAATGACGTCAAGGAGTGTTTTATTAGTGGTCTCAAGGACGAAATTAAAGTACAAGTTGAAATGTATCACCTAATTACTTGGTTGGAGGGCTCTCAACTAGCTAAAAAGACACAGGTGGTGGTGACTGCCTAGACCCAATGACCCAATTTTTGTCAACAACCATGTTCTCCTTTTGTGCCTCCTCCACATCCTTCTTATCCCCCATTGGGTCCACACTTTGACGTAAATGGAAGCGACATAATGAAAATGTCTTGGCCTTTGCTATCATTGTGATGAAATTTCTTTCAAAGGGCTTAAATGTAAGGAACAAAAATTATTTGTCATAGATATGGCTCCATTAGGAACATCAAAGGAAATTTTGGAAGAAGACATGATCGAGCTGGACCTTGCAGAGACTACACCTTGTCTTGATGAAGTACACATTCATGAGCCTCCTTTCCCTCTATGCTTTGTCGGGAGTTATAGCTCCCTAGACCTTGAAGTTGGTAAGGGTATATCAAACACATAAAGGTGATTGTCTTATTTGACAACGACAATATCCACAATATCATCCATCATAGTGTAGAAAAATAAAAACATTGTTATGTTCATGTGGTGCACAATTTCCAAATAATGATAGCCAATGGAGGTACTATGAAATGTGGTAGTAAGTGTGAGAATGTGAAGGTCCAAATGGGGGACTATCTCCTATAATCTAACACGTTTGCCATTGAAATGGGAGGTTGTGATGTAATTCTGAGAGCAAAATGCTTACGAACATAGGGCCTTGTTACCATGGAGTTCTAGGAGTCATACACGAGATTCAACAACGAGGGACATCGATTTACTCCCAAAGGTCTCCAATTAGGTTTGCTAGAAATCATGAGCTCTCACTGTATGGAAAAGCTCTTGAAGAAGGGTCACTCGTATATAATTTCCCAATTCATTGCCATCCAAGTTATAGATAACTCCCGATAGGAAATTCATCATGATTTACAGTTGGTTTTGGACAAACATCATTAGGGCTTTGAAACACCCCACAACTTACCCCCCTCCCATGGTAAGTGTGATCATGGCATCCCACTAATTCTAAGTAGTCAACCGCCCAATGTGCACAATGATATACTTTTTTTGCACAAAAGGATGGAATTGAAAAGATAGTTCAAGAATTGTTGGGGGCAAGTATAATTTGCCCTAGTACTAGCCCCTACTCTTCTTCGGTCGTCATGGTTTTGAAGAAAGAAGGAAATTGTCACATGTGTTTGGACTTCTGCCCTCTTAACAAGTTGATGATCAAAGATAAATTTCCAATTCCAACCATTGACAACCTCTTGGATGAGCTTCACAGTGCACAGGTGCTTTGATAAAGTTGATCTACATTCTGGTTATCACCAAATTCAGATGAAGGCAATAGACATTTCTAAGGCTACATTTCGCACACATGAAGGCCGTTATGAATTTCTAGTGATATCTTTTGGTCTTTGCAATGCCACATTCACTTTTTAGAGCCCATGAACAATCTTTTTCGACCCTTTTTGTGCAACTTTGTGCTCATCTTCTTTGATGATATTTTGATTTACAACAAAACTTGAGAGCCACATGTTGATCTCACTACAATTACTTTGGGATAACATTTGTTCATCAAATGTTCCAAATGTGCGTTTGGTGCTTCTGAAGTGGAATATTTGGGTCACATTGTCAGTTGAGAAGGGGTATGAGTTGTCTCCAAGAAAATTGAGGAAATGAAAGACTAGCCACACCCAAAGACATTGAAAAGCTGGCGTGGTTTCCACTGTCCTACTGGCTACCATAAAAAATTTGGGCAGAGCTATGGTAGAATTGCTGCCCCATTAACACCTTGCTAAAAAATAGTGCCTTTATATGAAATGATGTAACTGAGCAAATCTTTGAGGGCTTAAAGGAAGCTATGTGTACTACTCTAGTCTTAGCCATGCCAGACTTCACTAAGACTTTCATCTTGGAATGTGATTCCTAAGGAAACGGTATTGGGGCAGTGTTGATGCAAGGAAGTACCCATGATCTGCATGGCACACAATGCTTCAGTTAACTTGATCTCCATTTTGGTTATCACCAAATTCGGATGAAGGTAGTAGACATTCCTAAGATTGCATTTCACACACATGAAGGCCATTATGAGTTTCTAGTGATGCCTTTTGGTGTTTGCAATGCCCCAGTCACTTTTTAGAGCCTCAAGAACAATCTTTTTTGGTCCTTTTTGTGCAACTTTGTGTTTGTCTTCTTTGATGATATTTTGATTTATAACAAAACATGGGAGGCACACATGGCACATGTTGATCATTCATTACAATTACTCTCAGATAACCACTTGTTCATCAAACGTTCAAGATGTGCTTTTGGTGGTTTCCTTTGTCTTAGTGGCTACTACAAAAAAATTGTTTAGAGGTATGGTAGAATTGCTGTGCCATTAACATCCTTGCTCAAAAATAATGCCTTTATATGGAATGATGCAGTTGCGTAGGATTTCAAGGCTTAAAGGAAGCTATGCTGTACTACTCTAGTCTTACTTGTGTCAGACTTCACTTAAACTTTCATCTTGGAATGTAATGCCCCAAGTAAAGGTATTGGGTTAGTGTTGATGTAAGAGGGGTGCCCATTGGTGTTCACCAGTAAATAATTGTGTAATAGAAACTTGGGAAACTCCATATGTGAGAAAGAAATGATGGCCATCCTTCACATAGGGGATACATGGCGCCTGTTAGTTTTGTAGCTTGGTAGGTGTCTCAGCATGGGCCTAAGTGTCCTAGGCATGCTGATGGACACATTAAATACCCAGATCGGCTTTATTTATTTTCTCCTAAGTTTTAACTTAGGAAAATTAAAAAGTCACTTAAATGACTTTTTTCTCAGATTTCTGAAAAAGTCACTTTTCATAAATTAATAATTCACAAAAGTGTATTTCTGGAGGCTTCTAGAAATCTCTTGAAAAAGTGAATTAGAGAGATAAATAAAAGGTCTGAGGGTGAGAGGGGCACACATTCTCATTTGTGAGAAGAGGAAGAGGGTGCTTGGGCAAGAGAAGGAGAGGGCAAGTAGCTGAGGAAGAGGATGAGTTCTGGTTCAGACTTAGGCAGCTAGTGGAGGCCAAACCAGGGCCATACTGGGCAGCAAAAAGAGGCTGAACTCAGGGAACATGCAACAGATTTCAGGAGGCCGATTTTTCAGGGATGAAAAAACAGTGTTGATTTTTCGGGGCTGAAAAAGCAGGGTCGGTTTTTCGGGGCCAAAAAGGCAGGGCCGAATAAACAAGCTGAGTTTGCTGGGCAGTAAGAAATTTCTGATTATCTTCTGCTGTAATTTCTTTCTTGAAAGCCCAATAAAAGCCCCTCTTTGCTGGTTTTCCCCACACTGGGGTTTCCAAGGTATTTCTGGTGTTGTCCATTTTTTGTTTTTGGTTTTCTGTATGTGCTTTTGCTGCTATTTTGGTTAAATAACTCAGCTGTAATATTTATGCATAATTTTCTGAGTTTATATCAGCATTGATTAAATTCTGGTTAGATAAAATTATTGTCATATATTCTGGTTGCTGAATTGTGGGAAATTAATACGCCCTTATCTAATTGGGAGGCATTTTCAGATCAAGGCTGACCATTGTAGCTTGAAGTACTTTTTGGATCAACATATTTCTTAACCATAGTAGCAAAAGTGGGTCACCAACATATTAGGGTATGATTATGAGATCATATACAAGAAGGGCAAGGAGAACGTGGTGGGGAATGCCTTGTCTTGGAAATATGAGGAGGAAGGGTCCCTATTTGCCTTATCCTTACCGGGGCTAGATTGGATTGCAGAGGTATGCCACGAATCACTGGCAAAAGCTAAGTTTGTTCAATTCATCCAATAGCTACAGGAGGATCCAAATCCCCTACAAGCTATACTTGTAGCATGACACCTTAAGGTATAAAGGGCACATCTTTTTGGTACAAAATGCTGCCTTAAAATCATGGGTCAGTCTGGTTTTCAGAAAACATATCAATGGGTTAAACATTCCTTCTTTTGGGATGACATGACAAAGGAAATATGTACATTCGTAGTTGAATGCGACATGTGTCAGGGGAACAAGGGTGAAATAGTGAAGACCCCTGTGGCATTGTAGCCTCTGTCGATCCCTGCCACAATTTTGGCTAATGTGTCCATGGATTGTATTGTTGGACTTACTAAAGTAGGAAACAAACTTGTCATCATGGTGCTTGTTGACTTCCTTTCCCAATATGCCCACTTTTGTGCCTTACAACACTTGTTTAAGCCATCCAAAGTCTTCATGGATCATATTTTTAAATTACAAGGCATGCCTACTTCCATTATGACAGATTACAATCCTATCTTCACCACAAATTCTGGTAGGAGTTGTTTAAACTTCAGGGCACCCAATTGAAAATGAGCACAACTTATCACGCTCAAATAGATGGTCAGATAGAGGTGATCAATAAGTGCCTGAAGACTAATTTGAAATGTTTTGCATCAAATTGACAGGGCCGATGGGTTTAATGGCTACACCTTGCAGAATGGTGGTACAATACAACCAATTGAGCTGCTACCAAAACGCCACTCTATTAGATTTTCTATAGACAAAAACCCGTATCTGTAGCCTTGTGTTAGATTTTTACTGCACCTCAGGTCTGGTCTATGTCTTGATAGTTATACACAATTTTACTATTTGAACTGTAAGCATAAACACACTGAGATGCCTAACTACTTAGCACAGTGGAAAATAGATCAGCAATTGAATCATACACAGGTACACATGAATTTCAATCCCAAAATCCTTGTTCTTAAACCAGAACACACGGGCTCCCGTACCAGGGAAAATGGCCGTTTTCACTTACAATAGAAAATGCCAAATACTTACAAATTCACCATAGAAACCCTCCTTGGTTTCTGTGCACAAACCTGGTCTTTGTGATGTCCCGTTCCCAAGAGTAGGC
>JZKD02S0145993.1:203812-224303 GCA_000966675.3 Picea glauca
AAATTATTTAAAACGTGAGGAAAGTCGTTTAGGCCCGTTAGATTAAATTTCAAAATAATGATAAATTTCTCCATAATATGCCTTCAAGCACTTCATAAAACATCACACAACAGCGGTAAAGCTGCAAATAAATCCTTTCAGAATTAAATTCCAAACTTGCTAAGATGCTTCGAAGTAGAAAGATAAGAGTGTTTAGGGTTAAATGGGTGACCTTCATGACGCGGCCCTGCTTGGTTTTCCTCACAAAGGACTTGTTCTGCAACATTGTGCCCAGCCACTCTTCCAACAAAATGTTGTGGAACCCTAAACACGAAGGCTATTTATGATATTATGCTTCCGTACATAATAAAAAAAATTGACGAAGTAAAGGCAACCCAAACACACACACCCCACACACTTTTAAACATAAAAGAGCGGCAGAAAGCAGTTTCACAGCTATAACAACCTTGGAAATTGCCGCACAACGAGATTCAGACTTGAAAACCGCGTTTGAAATCAGAAAAACAGCTCTTCTGTGATACTCAGGGTGCCAAAGTTTGCCGCTAGTTATGGCAGATGCTCGGTCCCTTCCACGTGCTGCAAAAGGATTTCGTTCGAACGGCAAACAACTGTATGAAAATAATTGAAATATTTGAAGCACCTGGTCGATTCTCGTATACAGTAAACCGTGGGAATGGATGCCACAGTACAGAGAGCGAGTGCCAATCCTCGCACAGCAAAATACTAGTAAATTTTTTCTTCGATTTTTGAAAAGCTCTGAATTGATGTAGCTTGTTTATACAACTTGTGTGTTTTTTTAGGGTGTCGAGTGGACCTTCGTTTGAGTGTCACTAAGGTGTGAAGAATCAACTCTTCATTCGTTTTTCAAGTGTCTTTTTTAATTAGGGTTAATTGTAATTTTTAGGTGATTTTGTATAGTGTGAAATAATTTGAGTCTAAGTATAATTAAATAAATGTGGTAATTTTGAGTTTTTAAGGGTTAGTTTAAGTATTCATGACTTAAACTAATATCTTTCTATCTTTCTCTTGAATTTGGAGAAGTTGGGAGTTAGGCTTAACCATTAAGAATATGGTTTTTTTTGTTTTCATATGTTCCAATCTAATAAAGGGAAATAGGGTATTGTTGTAAAGGGGTCTTTATCCCACAAAGAAGAGGTCTTGTAAGTCATTTTGACATATGACTAGGTTGTAACTTTAAATCAAGTTATTATTATTATTATTATTACTAACTAAAAGTAGTTTTTTCGATATATTTTACTTACACATAATATAGGTAAGTGAGAACCATCTCTAAGCTATGTGGAGTACAATCATCCATTCATTCATTTTCCACATTTATAAGGAAATGGTATTTGTCTAAGTTAGAAGGGTTGCTTATCTATGTTAACTACGTGTGGTGAAGAGGTTGTTTTTTGAAATGGGAACCTATCTTTTTACAAACAATAAACCCAGAAAGAAGTTTGACCCGTCCTTTCACACTTAAGCGAAGAATAGGTTTGTTGGTACCTTGCCATCACCATATAATAATCTACATCGAAGCTAAACCAACAATATTCAATATAATCAATAGCCACATGAGGAAAACCCCATGTAGGGGAGGAGCATTCATGATCAGATTTGAATTTAGGTCATTATCACAACAACCACTCCAAGTTGTTTACTACACCATTACCCGATGAATAAGTGAAGAATATATCTATGTAGCAGTGTCGCAATCAAATGCCAATGGGGGCATCAACAAGAGAGTGATGCCTCCCACTAACATAATGATCCAGATGGATGTTGGTGGCCTCCCACCTATTCCAATTGACTCATTTTGGCAGTTTTTCAGTTTGGCAGTTTTTTCCTAGTTTTCGGGTCCCTGACTTTCGGGGCCGATTTGAGGCCCTAAACAACGTTTTTAGGGCTCACCAAAATCAAAATATAGACAAATTTAGGGTTTAACAATAACATGTGTAGTCCTCGGATAGACCTTTCCAACGGGCTATCGTGCGCCTAAAACGGAGATCGTATGCAAAAGTTACGACCCCAGGAAGTTGATGTACTAGCTTACCTCAACGGGGCCCACATGACTTTTCGTGATTCATCTCCTAGGGTTAGGTTTTTGGATGTCTAGGGTTTTGGAATTCCTGTTTATTGTAAAAAAGGCTTGGAGAGCCTCATTGTAACCATCTTCTTGTGAATAAGCGCGGTCGTCACATCTCTTCTCAGTGATAAGCCGCCACCATTCTAGCAAGCTTGTTTTTCGTTACATTACAGTTTCGACATATTTTCTTATTGAATAGAAACCAATTTTATTGTATCTATGTTATTGCATCTATGTTATTCTTGCATCTATGTGTTAAGAATAATAATAATCTATATTCATTTTTGTTCTGCTCATAAAATCAGGATCAGTGGTATGAGAGCACTTTGCTCCTTGTCGTTCTTAATGCATGTCCTTGACAAGGTCAAGATACAAAGAATTGGGTCTCGAGCTTGTTTCTCTTGAGGAAAAAATCTCTCACATACCCAAGCGACCTCTCATGGCGAGTGAAAATAAAGACGACGGGATAGGATATCCTTTCAAAATGTTGCTCAAGGAAGCCCTCATACAACAGAGGAACAAAATGATGGATAGTTTTGCGCAAATCCTTCGACAACTACCAACAGGCGACGCATCTTCCTCAAACGGAGGCACCACCCCTTTCAAGGTACAAATCAACTTTGATATTCCCATATTTGAAGGTCAAATAGACGCAGATGTTGTAAACAAATGGTTAAATCTGCTAGAAGGGTATTTTTCTGTCCATAACTTTTCGAACAGAGAAAAGATTATGTTTACACTCCTCAAAGTCATCCCCCATGTCAAAGATTGGTGGGAGACTTTCTATGAGAAAAAGGAAACAAAGGAACCTGCATTATTTACAGTCGTTATCACCTGGGAGTCATTCAAGGACGTTATCAAGGAACAATACTACCTTATCGGAAGTTATGACGACCTGTATACCAAATGGACCACACTGCGGCAAGAAAGAGACCAAGCAGTGCTAGAGTTCACGAATATCTCCCATACCTTGCACACCAAGCTGGGTATCAAATATTCTGAGTGACATTTGGTGCTCAAAGATCGTGGTGGTCTGCATAGATACATCCAGGCCGAAATGGAGTTTTTGGACATCTCGTCCTTGGGCACAACCTATCAATATGTCGTCAAAATCGATCAAAAGACGCAGCATTTTGGGCCTGGGAACCCTTCACATCAGAAGCAAGTAAAGGGAAGCCCCAACCCGCAGAACAAAGGACAGAGCAAAGATGGACAACCTCAGGACAACCAGTCTGGGTCGCAAACAAAGAAGGACATCATAAAGACAAAGAAAGATACAGGGAAGTGGTGCGACTTCCATAAGAGCCTCTGGCATAACATTGTTGATTGTCACTCCAAGCAATCATTGGTGGCTGAGGTGCAAGCCTTTGAGTTAGATGCAGGTTCTGACTCTCAGTCGGAACCAGAAAGGGGGAGACAGATCATTAACGTGGAACCCAGTGCCACTGTTGCTACCACCAAGGTCCAGCACAGTGAACTAGACGAGCCAGAAGAAGGTGAGCGCCTCTTTCATTCACAGATGTGGGTAAAAGACACCCCGCTGCACTTTATCGTTGATAGCGGTAGCCAGAAGAATCTCATCTTAGAAGAGCTCATCAAGCAGCTAACCTTGCCGACAACGCCACACCCGCAACCCTACACCATTGGATGGCTCCGCCAAGGAAGCGATCTCCGCGTCAGCCAACAATGTCGCATGTCGTACGGCATCAAGCCCTTCAAAGATGAGGTATTGTGTGATGTTGCTCCTCTCTAAGTTTGTAATGTTCTTTTGGGCCAACCGTTTTTATGGAAACGTCATCTTGTATATGAATTTAGACCTCACAGTGTTATTATTACTTTGAACAGGAAATTATACAGGATACCCAAGCCAGTCCCACCTAGTGTTATTTCCTTGATCTCTGCCAAGCAATGTAGGAAGGTCATCTCTCAAACCGAGATGTATGTCTTCTTATTGATTTGCTCTCAAAGTGAGCGAAAGATTGCAGCCACATCCAGGGCCTCTGCGGTCGACCTCTCCACACAGCAGAAGCAAGTGGACAAGGTCGTGGAAAAATACAAAGTGATCTGAAATTTAACTTGATCTAAAATTCAAGATCTTTTAACCATTATTTGCATGTGAATTTTTAACTGTTAACCATCTTTGTAATGCAAAATTAAAGAACATCCATCAAGCACATAAGCACATAAAGATGTAAGCAAACCATCTATGAACAAGAATTGGTAACGGAGTTCACCAGACTTCCTGGCTACGTCTCTGGATCCACTCCAACAGTGAGACCACTCTTTAATTAATCTCAAATGCTTAAAAATTACAAAGAAAAGGCTTACATAAGAACTCCCAAAAACCAACTTTCAGATCTGCGATTCTGGGCAGAAACAGACATCATAGGTGGCTGGAAAACGTCATTCTGCAGCTTTTGACTGTAAACTCGAGTATGCTTGGCTCGCTCAAATGGGCTCTGGAGGCACTTTTCTGTTCAGCTACTCTGATGACAAAACATATAGCATATTCAGAATCCTCTCGAAATTCTGAAACTTTTGAGTATAAAGTCGACCTATTTCTGAGCAGGTCGTCTGGAACACCTCTTGGCATGAATTCCAATGCAGCCTCTGCCTGTCAGCTCTGTACAATCTCGAAAAGCGTGTCACTCCTCTTCTGGAGGCACTTTTCTGTTCAGCTACTCTGATGAAGAAACAGAGAGCATATTCGGAATCCACTCGAAATTCTGCAACTTTTGAGTATAAAGTCGATCTATTTCTGAGCAGGTCGCCTGGGACACCTCCTGGCACGGATTCCAATACAGCGTTTGTGAACTCCCCCCTCTACCTCATTTTGCGTGCCCGGTTAAATAAGCAGGACCGCTAACCAGATTGCCAAACTTAGCGAACCTCCTCCAGATTTGGCGATAACCACCAGATTTGGCGGAAATTCGCCAAATTTGGCTAGATCCGCCAAACCACTGGCTTTTAGAAGGTGACACGTCATGCTGACGTCAACATTCATACTGCTGACGTCATCAGTACAGCGTGTTCACTGTTTGACTTTTTATTGTGGTTTTCGAAAAACTTCAGAGTGTCATAACTTCTTCATACAAGCTCCGTTTGAGAAAGTAAATATATGGCCAGAATCGGGAGAACGAGTCGGACGCAATGGCGTTGGTTTCATCCAATTCTGAGAACTTTTATTTTTGAGCATTTTCTGAGCCTAGGGACCCTTATGAGACTTCTGGGTCATTCCTAGATCCTCCTTTTCTGCATTTGAGTATTTTCGAGCGGTTTTGGATCCACCTAGATCACAAAGATATCTTCTCCTCACCCATTGGGGTACCTCTGCACTACAAGGTCAAGCATCCCATCGATTTGACCCCCGACCCATTGTTTCCCAATGGGCCAGTCTACTGTCGCTCTCTGTTAGAGAATGAGGAGATCAAGTGATAGATCCAAGAACTGATCCACGAGGAGCACATCTGTCCCAACTCATCGCTTTGTGGGAGCCCAATCGTGTCGGTGTAGAAGAAAGACAGGACCTAGCGACTCTACATTGATTATTGGGCCCTAAATAAAATCACGATCAGGAACTAGTACTTGATTCCCAGAATCAGGGACCTCCTTGATCAACTCAATGGGGCCAAATAGTTTAGTAAGATTGATCTAAAGTCTGGCTACCACTAGGCCATAGAACAGACAGATGTGTGGAAAACAACATTCCAGTCAAAAGAAGGTATTTTTGAATGGTTGGTCATGCCCTTTAGTTTGACAAATGCTCTAGCAACTTTCATGAGGATGATGGATGATATCCTGCAACCTTTCACCGATACTTTTCTAGTGGTGTATATGGATGACATCCTCATCTACAACAAGACTTGGGCGGAACACTTGCACCACATTCAACAGGTTTTGCACACCCTGCGGCAGCACAAGCTATATGCCAACTTGGAAAAATGCTCCTTCAGCATGGGCAGGGTCCAATGCCTATCCTACATCGTGGATCATCATGGTGTGCATGTGGATTCATCCAAGATCCAGGTCATTTGTGACTGGCCAGCCCCAACCACACTCACTGAGCTTTGAAGCTTCTTAGTCCTTGCAAATTTCTATCGCAGGTTCATGTTGGGATTCTCCCATATTGCATGGGCCCTCAGCCAAGTAACTAGGGGTGGTGGTAAGGCACAATTTGTGTGGGGCATGTCCCAACAACAATCGTTCGATGATTTAAAGCAACGCTTGTGCTCAACCCCAGTACTTTCATTACCGGACCTGCAACAACCCTTTGAGATCGAGACAGATGCCTTGGACTATGTTGTGAACACAATTCTCACTCAGCATGACCACCCCGTGGCCTATCACAATGAGACACTATTAGATGTTGTATGTAAGTACCCTACTTAAAACAAGGAAATGTACTCCATTGTGCAAGCTTGTCGCCAGTGGAGACATTACATTCTCGGGAAGGAGACAGTCATCCACACGGATCATAAACCATTGCAATTCATGCAGACACATGACAAATTGCAGAATGACCGCCATTAGAAGTGGTCCACATACTTGCAACAGTTCCACCTCAACATCAAGTATAAAACAAGTAGTACCAACCGAGTTGCAGATTGCCTCAACCGACCTCCAGTCGCGACACTCACCACGGTGTTAGACTCTTGCGGCCACGAGACCTCTGGATGGCCCAACCTCTATGAAACAGACCCTAACTTCACCACCACATACCAAATGTTGGGTGCAAATTCAGTTGTCGCTAATTTCTATTGTTAGGAAAGGCTCTTGTGTCGACTGGGCCATCTCTGTGTTCCATCAAGCAAGCAAGCGAAGCTGATTTGGGAAGCCCACTACAGTCAGGTGGCAAGACAGTTCGACATCGAAAAGACAATGGCAGTGTTGCAGAAACATTTATATTGGGCGAAACTTTGAAAGGATGTCAGCAAGTATATCAGGTCCTGCATTGCCTGCGTTATTGCCAAACCGACCACTAAGAAACATGGCATGTACACCTCCCTTCCTACTCCTGACAGGCCATGGGAATCCATCTCAATGGACTACATGTCAGGCCTTTCATCCACTAAGAGGGGCAACGACTGTGTCTTTGTGGTTGTTGATCATTTTCCCAAGATGGCGATCCTAGCCACCTACAAGAAGAGCATCACAGCAGAGGTCACTGCCAAGCTCTTCTTTGAACGAGTCTGCGTACATTTTGGAATCCCAAAAACCATTGTCTCAGATCAGGACAATAAATTCCTCAACACATTCTGGTTGAGCCTCTGGTCACTGCTGGATACCAAGCTCACCAAGTCCACTGCCTTCCACCCCCAGACAGATGACCAAAATGAGGTCGTCAATCGGATGGTAGTGCATATCCTGCGCATGTACAATTCCAAGCACCCTCGCACATGGGATGAGAGTCTTCCTTATATTCAGCATAGCTACAACAGAGCCCTACATAGCTCAACTGACCACAACCCCTTTCAGGTCAGGTTGGGATTCCAACCATTGGGTCCCATGGATGTTGCACCACCTCTTGCGTCCACCCTACTCGATTCATCACCTGCTCCAACTGAAGCTGACAAAGCCTCTTGGTTCATTGAGCGGATCCAGCACATCCCCCAACAGGTTCAGGATATTTTACAGAAGTCCAATGCCAAGTACAAGCAACGCCATGATCAACACCGGGTGCCACACAAGTTTCAGGTGGGAGACAAAGTGTGGTTACACTTGCAAAAATAATACCTCACAGGGCCCCATCTGAAGCTTCGCCCACTCTCTTACGGACCTTACACCATCACCAAGGTTGTGGGTGACAATGTTTTTGAGCTCAACATTCCTGCTTTCCTTGGCCTGCACCCAATGTTCAACATGGGCCTCCTTCAGCCATACTTCCCACCATTGTTGGACACCTCAGAGATAGCAAAACAATTGAGGAAAACAGAGCTCAACCATGACTGCATGCAATAGGCATCCAGTGATCAGATTGTGGACACGCTGGTCAATGGAACTCGCTAGCAAAGGATCCAGCTTTATCGGGTTGTCAAAGTAAGGCAGCTCCTACACCAAGGCAAGTGTCTCACCCGGGGCTAAATTCAACATAAATTTCCCAATCTGATGGGGGCACTCAACGCAATGGAGACCATTGCTTCCTAAGGGGGGAGGATTGATCCATATGGATGTCAGTGGCCTCCCACCTATTCCAACTGGCTCATTTTGGCAGTTTTCCAGTTTAGCAATTTTTTCCTAGTTTTCGGGTCCCTGACTTTCGAGGTCGTTTTGAGGCCCTAAACAACATTTTTAGGGCTCGCTACAATTTAACTATATGTGGAATCAAATTCTGACAACAATATGTGTAGTCCTCAAATAGACCTTTCCAACGGGATATCATGCGCCTAAAACGAAGATTGTATGCAAAAATTATGACCTTAGGAAGTTAATGTACTAGCTTACCCCAACAGGGCCCACATGACTTTTGGTAATTCATCTCCTAGGGTTAGGTTTTTGGATGTCTAAGGTTTTGTCATTCTTGTTTATTGTAAAAAAGTCTTGGAGAGCCTCATTGTAACCATCTTCTTGTGAATGATCGCAGTCATCACATCTCTTCTCAGAGATAAGTCACCACCATTCTCGCAAGCTTGTTTTCCGCTGCATTTTACAGTTTCAACATATTTTCTTATTGAATAGAAACCATTTTTACTGTATCTTTGTTATTGCATCTCTATTATTCTTGTGTCTCTATGTTAAGAATAATATTAATCTATATTCATTTTTGTTCTGCTCATAAAATCTGGATCACATAATGATTGACTAGTTACAATATGAATATGCTTGTTGCTCTGTTTTCCCCCTTCCCATCGTACAAAAAATTATAAAAAGGAACAAAAAATCTCTTACTAGCAATACTCCACATTACCCTTTCACGTGCATTCCTAAAATATTCCCATGGCTAAGATGAATATACCTAACCTCTGTGTATTTTGAAATTGTTTTTACAACATAAATACCTCTCTACATTCAAAGAGTTCATCCTACATCAACCTAGTGAAATCTTTGTCAACATTTCTTAAAAACAATTAGGTATGTGTCGACCAAACAATAAAGAATTGATAAACCCTAAACCTAACTCCAGGTTAATCCTTGAAAAATAAGGTTTTGGAAAACTTTACTTGGTTGGTCTTGGGTTTAATTGTTATTGGTGAACCCTTTCTAAGTAAAATAATGCCCTAAGTAAACTTTATTTAATCCTTAGTCTTGTGTTGGCCTTGTTTTGTCCTCAAAGGTATTAAGCTTAAGTAGGTAAGGTCCTAACAACATCATCAATATGATAAGGCTCTTCTAAACAATTATAACCAAGAGTTGTCCCTAATTAGAGAACTCTTCTTCAAGTTGGTTTTGCACTAACTTACATTGCTTCTGATTATGTCAATTACCCTTGGAGCAATGTGGTTATGTAAGATCATATGCCAATCCCAATGAGTTCAATTAGTCCCTTGAGAATCTCAAGGATATGTGGAAGGTGTCCCATATTAGAAGACGAGATGACCAGGTGAAGAAGGGGATATATCCCAACTCGAAAACATTTTGAAGAATTGTTCAATCTATCAAGTTAAACACTTATTCAACAAAATTGAATTAATGCGGTGTTGAAGCCCCAACAAGCCCCAAGATGATAGACTTGGGGACCCCTCTTTTATTTAAACTTTGTATATTAAGCTTCATCTTTAAAATTGATTTCTTGATTTATCTCACCTTGATGATGTATTAGATTGCACAAGACGATATATCCAAAAAAATGTACTAATTATGGCTAACTATGGAAATCTACATTACTCAAATGATTAAGTACACTGACTTGAGCGATTTTCCTTGTGATTAAATGCCTACTTGTGTTTCTTGTTATACCTTGGTCTTCCTTGGATATATTGGATGTAATCTTGATTGTACATTGACCATGATTTCCTTTCTTATCTTACACATGTTTGCATTTTGTAATTCATCTCATTTGTATGACTCGCCTCTACATGATATTGTCATGGTTTAATTATACATATGACTACATGGTGTCTTACATGACTTTGAGGTTTAATGAGATTCCATGTCCTTTGTGTAGGCATTCATGCTTGTTTTCACGGGTAACAATGAAAGACAACTCGAGAATATAGGCATTCATCGAGTGGCTCAAGATTGAACATAGAGCCAAGTAACCAATTAACAAGCATGAAAGTGCTTAGTAGCATATGCATATGGGAATGGTGCAAACTAATGACAATCAAGAATCAAGAGCATATCATAGTGACACCATGCCACTTTTAATATAGAATATCATAGTAAAACAACCCACATAGTTACATCACATGACTCACAGTTTCAATGCTAGAAATGCAACATCAAGCATTTCTAGCATCGAAACTATGTCTTTCTTGAGTTTTCGACTCGGCATTCAATGTTGTGTATGGTGTTCTCTGTGGTTACTGTGAAATGTTGGCATTTTGAAAGGAAGTAATGGGTGTTATTGATTGTAAATTCTGCGCATTGGTTATTGTTTTAAAAGAAAATAGTGGTAAGTTTGGGGTTGATTCTGGTTCTCTGTGAAATAATGTCAATAGTGCAACAAGTTTTGAGTTTTATTCGCATGGGTTTTTACCACCAATCTGTGTATCAGTTGTTGTCACCCTTTTCGTCTCGGTCGAGGGTTGTGATTCATTCTTCAGGTTGCAATGCAACTGTCGACAATGGTGTGGTTCTTTTTGGGCTAAGCCCTGAGCTATTATTTGTATGGCTTGTTCATTATTTTCATTTCACTGAAAGATTTCCAAAGTCCAATCTTGTTTTGCCCAAAATGTTTAATGGAGGCCTGTGTATGTATCAAATGGATACGAGTTGCGCTCTGGCATTCTTTTCATGAGATTTTTCACACCCGCTCCTCTCATCTCTGTTACCATCATCGACTGTTATGTTGTGAAGCCTCACTGTCAATTGTTTTTCGAAATTTATTGACCTCCTAGGTGTTGGGAAGAGACACGGTATCTATGTGTTTTCGAGTATTCTTCATTGTTAAATTAACCCTCATTTCCTCTTTGAAATAAAGTTTTAGAGGCATCTGTGTGTGCCTGAGTTGTTGAGCTCAAATTGCCTTGTTTCCACTCGGGAATTCTCTTTATGGTTATGTCAAGATCTTGGAGTTATAAGTTGAAAGACTGTGGTGTTTTAAAATAGCATGGATCTCTGTCCTTCCAAGATGATATTTGTTACATGTGGTTGCTTCTCGATGGTTGAGCTCTCTGTATTTTCTAAGGTCAAGCAGACCTTCGTTACCTCTCTGCATTTAAATTCTAAAGAGCCCGACTTGGAGTCTGACTTGCTTCTACTTTCCTCGGGCACCTTTTGGGGCCTGTCAAGATTTTGGTTTACTAGTTTAGTGATTGTGGTAATTATAAAGGGCACGAGCTCTCTAATTTCAAGCCCATATCTTGGTCGAATCTCTATGTTTCCTCTTTGTGATGAATTTGTTTGAACATAAAGAAAAGTATGGTTACCTACAACCGAGAGCTTTCCTTTTAGTCGAATATGGTCTTTCTTACTGTGTTGAATCCTAACACGGTCATGATTCCAATTGAGTTGTAAAAGCAATTGTGTATGATGGTTACCTTCTCTTCATACATCATATGGTTCTATCTTTTATGGATCATTTGTTTTAAAAGGAAGTATGTATATGTTAATGAACATGGATATCAAGCTCAAGGCTACATGTTGTGGGTTGACTGTTGTCGTAGATTCAAGATTGTGTCGATTATATGATTGAAGACCTCTGTGTATGATTAGTTCATCGAACATGCTATTAAGTCTGTCCAATTTTAAAAGGGACCTTTGAGTGATTAAATCGTGCCTGATTATTGTTGATGATAGTCGATTGTTGATTGTTAGCGCTAGGTCTATTGTTATTTGATTACCAAGGATGAATATTGGATATAGATAACATGAATCACTGTGCATATTTTGTTTATTTTAAAAGAAGAGATCAACATTAGAGCATGCAGGACTGTGGCTTGAATGGTTATGTTGTTACTATGGAATTGGAAATGATTTGCACAATCATTATGTAAGATGCATAGATTGATATAAATTGAAGATTTATGGGAAAATTAAATTGTTTATTAAAGACAACAAGTAATATGTATGCAATTGAAGAACAATTAAATGTTTTTGGTCTTGGAAGTGGTTGCTTTTTGGATTGAATTTGAAACAAAGTTATGATTGATGTTTGATTTAATTTATTTTATGAACAATATCTGTATAATTCCCTCTCATTTTCTCACTTTTTCGCTCATTATAAATCCCCTCACTATCCCAAATTCATTTTGCATGCCCTGTTCACTAAAATAAAATTAAAACTCAGAATGACAGTGATAAAAAATGACATAGAGATAGATGGCAACTGATATATTCTGATATTGTTTGTAATCATGTTCTTACTTCCTGTCATGATATCAATTTTTCACTTATTAAAATCCCCCTAGATATCCCATGAACCCTATTTCACCCCCTACTCATTTGACAATTATTAAATATATTTTATGGATTGGATTGCATGGATCTTACATTAATTTATGAGCCAAACTTTGTTTCATATTAAGAGAATGTCATGTATGGTCTGTTAAGAGCTAGTTGCTAATAATTGTTGCATACAGGATGAGCTTCTTTAGCAGAGGAAGTCATGGCCAAAACAACAGGGGCAGAGGAAATTGGAACAGAGGACCCAGAAGACCCAGATTCTCAATACATTTCGATGTCTATCCTCAAGAGTTAAACCAACTCTTTCAAGCTGGATTTTTCAATTGGATTGGGCAAGGGATAGTCCAACCTAGACCAGAGAGGCCTCCCTTCCAGCCCCAACATGTTCCTGGTATTCGTGTGCCTCCCCATGTATCTTTGCAACCTAAAGTTCCTGAAAATAATGGATGGCATGAGATTGTCACCCATTAGTCTCCCACCATCGTGGCTGGAAAAACTTGTCATTACCTCCTCCTCCTCCACCTGTAAACCCAAATGTTTAGATTGCCCATGCACACTCACCTATACAATCCTCCCATGCAAGCAAAAGACTCAAAACCGAGGCCCACCTTGTGCATGAAAAAGGTAAAGTTGTTGTTGCTCCATCCTCCCCTTCAAGTGACTCAGCCAAGTCAGTGTCCTCCCATATGCACTTGAGGGATGACTGCGCCCATGTCATTAGTGAGATCAATCCACAAGGTTCCACCCAACCTAAGGTTAATTCAGGGAAATACAGGGAGGACAACAACAACAAAGGAAGAATTGCCTCTCAAAGTGGCAAATATGGATTTTGATTATGTGTTTATAATTGATTTGTGGAGGACAACGGACTGCAAAAAGTTTTGGACAACAAACTAATTTTTGGATATTTTGGATATAATTTGAAATATTTCTGATATTTAAATTTCAAATTGTGGAAATAATTATGGGAGCCACAAGGAGGCGTATGTTTTATTGGTTAACTAATTATGTTTATTTTTGTTAAGAAATAAAAGGGAGTCACAAGGGGTCCCACCTACTTAGTTATTATTTAAAGACCCTTAATTATTATTATTATTATTACTTCCCCTAAACTAAAGATTAGTTAAGTTTTAGTTAACTTAACTAAATGAGGTAGTTAAACTACTTCAACTAATTTCGAATGCATAAACCAAATGAGAAGGAAGAACAAAGGGAGAATAGAAGGAGAAAGCATACTAAGGTTTGTTGTTGAGTTTTATTGAGATAGTTCATTTTTCATTCATTATTCAATTCATTAAAAGCCTAATTCTCTTTTATGACAGCAGGGTCCTATTTTAGACACCAAGGTTCAAGGCTGAACCGTATCATTCAAATGTTTGTTTCGGAGGTGTTGATATATCTTTGATAGCTTGTGTAGACTTGTCTGTTTATGAATTGAATTTCATGACTGATAAAGGATATTGTGTAGAGTCAAGTGGGCAACAGTTTGTGGCAAGTTGATCCAGATTTTAAAGTTTAGCTTTTACTTCTTGTCAGAGTCCTTTTATATGGTTTTCATCGGGGATTTCTAAGTTTGACCTTGGTCCATGCCCCCACAGGGATTTTTGTAAAGAGAAAGATACTTTTGATTTCTTGGAATGAAATAAAGCGATTGTTATTCTGACTCATTTGGGTTAATCTATGACTTGGTATTTTTTCTTTTGATCTCCACATTTACTTTCTGCAATCTGCATATATTCAAAAAATTATATAAAAATGTTATATTTTGCAACAATCTTTTATTTAAAAAAATCAACCTAAGCCCTTGTAATTAATACTTGTGGATTGAGTAATACATTTTGAGGCTATAAACATAGGGTAATATTCCTGGATATCTTGCCTTAGCCAAGCAAGATTCAAAAATGTTTGAGTAAGATAAATTCATATCTTTTCATCAACATTTATTTGGCGACCATACTGAGGAGATCTTCCATATCTCTTTGGTTGATTCTATGCTTGATTATCATTGAATATGTTTATATTTCTATTTTTTATTCTTTGACTATTTCTTTTTTTCATGATTGTACATATTGCAAGGCAGCCCAATATTGAGTTTGGTCTTAAAGATCAGACCAACATTGCGTTAACCTTGTTTAATACCATCTTAGAGACCGCTAATACCCAGGTTGAGCTTGAATGCTCATGGACAGTGATTGAACAAGACATAAGTGTCCGAGAACATTGGGAAGCTAGGCAAATACAACATAGGAATCAACCATAGCTTTTCTTTTTCCTGAAGTTTTGATATTCTTTTCATGTCCTTAAACCCTCACATCTCTAAGAGAAGAAAAGGTTTATCACCTGAGATCAACCCTATTGTTGAAATAGGAAGAAGAAACATTGTTTTGTCAGTCCAACAAAGTACTCTAAGGAGAAATTTGTCTGATTCAACCAGTTCATCTTTCTCTCCCTTACCTATCGTTCACAAGATGGCATCTATTGGTGGATCTGGTGGCACTGGAGGTGCTTCTTCATCTCAACCTTTAGCATTGTCGGTGATTGGTAGCTTGTATAGTCATCAAGTCCCTGTCCAATCTACTACAAACCCTGCCAAAGTCGTAAAAAAGTATGGGCTTTTTCAGTTTGAAGAAGATGCTACAACTACTCTGTGGCATGTTTCTTACCCTCTTAACCTAGCACCTGCTACTCATCCACTTCCTAAATTCAAAGAGCATCTCCCTAGGTTTTTCAGGGAATAGAACGGTCACTACGAATGAACACTTGGTGGCATTTTGTAATGCCTGTCATAACATAGGGGCCATTGACAATAAGACTTGTATGCGCTTATTTGTTAATTCCCTCGAAGGGAAGGTTGCGGTCGATTTCTTTTACCTTCCTCCTAAGATTCTTTCTACTTGGGAGGAGTTGGCATATTGGTTCAGGTCTACCTATGGGCCGTCCAAAAGCTCAACAGAGCAGTTAGGGGAGTACATTAACATTGCTTATAAAGACAGTGAAACTATCAAGTCTTTCAACTTGCGTTTCACCAAATAATATAACCAAATTCCCGAAATTATTCACCCTTAGAACCAAGCCACTTTCATGCATTATTATAATGCTCTACCTTCCCCCTACCGTCATAGGCTTGAGGAAAAATCCATTGATAACCTTCGTCTCGCTCTGCATACTTGTTTAGAGTATGAAGAACAACTTGAAAGAACAGGTCTTCCTAAGGGAGACTCAGTTAAACAGACGAACATGTCTGCCTTCTTACAACTTGTACAAGACATGAATAATCGAATGATAGCGTATGAGCGGAAAGGAAATGTCCCCTCAGTTACCCCTGGGGCCTCATCTTCTTCTTCACCACCCATTAGGAATCCAAATGAAAACAATTTTCAACCTAAAGCCATCATGCCTCGTAGTTGGTGTAACTTTTGCGAGGAACACCATGAGTAAAGTATGTGTGAGGTAAATAAGAGTGTTAGAGATAAAATCTTTGGTAAAAGTACTGATACTACTATTGTTGTTCTAGACTTTGCACAGCCAGAGGATGTTATGATCATAAATACTAGGAATAAATCCCATGCTTCGAAAGGTAAATATGATCCTTCTCGCACTTCTTCTAGCCCAAGCTCATCTTCACCAGCTACTACTGTTCAAGTTTCTAAGGCTCCTGACAGTCAAGGAACTACCTCCCCTCTTCCCTCTTCCAAATACATCATTCTTAATCAATTGGATAATATTAAAGTTGATGCCACCCTCCTGGACATGGTTGTCATCCCTAAGCAACAAAAGCATCTAAAAATTTTCATGGAAGGAAAAGCTTCCATTGCAGCCAATCTCTCTGAAGAGGTAGATGAAGAGGATTCAACTATAAATAAAGTAGGTTTACATAACTTTAGACACCTTGTAAAAAAAACCCCATTTTTTATTTCTGTAAAGATTATGGACAAAATAGCCCATTGTTGTCTCATTGATGGCGGTCCAGGCCCAAGTGTAATGTCGAAGATTATTATGGAAGAGCTAGGCTTGTCTTGTACAAATGAAAACGCCAGAGGCATGCTCTCTTGTAATAGTTTACAAGAAACGAGCATAGGTGAGATCAAGGATGTGACCTTGGTTTTGTGCGCGCATCCTGAAATAAGGACAACCCTTAATATTCAGGTAATCGATATGCCAGTGAGTAATTACTCGATCATCTTAGGAAGAGATTGTCAAGCTTTGTGGGGTGGATACATCTTGCTCGACAGGACACACTTGTTCGTTCTTCAGAATGGTAAAAACATCATAGTCCTTAGGGAGGGAAGAATTTCACCTTATATAGAAATCATCCCACAACCTAATGTAAATTATATCGAGGACGACCTAGGAGTGTATTCCATCTTTCCAGATGAGGACAACACTACCTTGGAAAAAATCGACATAGAGGATGGGATGTCGCATATGCACTTTGATGGTTCATTCTCCAATGAAAGAAACATAATTCGTATTATCTTGTACTCTCTTGTGGGTAAAATTCACAACTTTTCCTATAGGTTAGAGTTTGCTTGCACTAACAATGTCACTGAATTTGAAGTGTTACTGCTAGGCATTGAAAATACCTATAATTTAGGTTGTGGTCACCTTACAGTTTTTGGGGATTCCAAACTTGTTGTAAACCTTATGCGTAAGATATATTCTCCTAGCAACAAGTTAATGAAACGTTACACCCAAACTGTTTGGGCACTTATCTCGAACTTGCTATCTTTCAACATCACTCATGTTAAAAGGGAATTGAACTCAATGGATGACAGGTTAGTTGTTTTTGTAGCCTCTCCTACTTGACAACTTATGCCACAAAGACCTAATTTCACCTTTCAATCTTTCTATCGTCCACATATCCCTGACAATGTACATTCATGGTTGGTCTTCCCTAGTGATGAGAGCATATGTGCTTTCATTCAAAATTAACCTTATAAACCTAAGGAAATTATATCAATGGAAGATAACAAAATTCCGAAGGGCTTGACTCCTCTAGAAAGTTCATTTTCATCAAGTGATGTAAGCAACAAAGAAAAACATAAAGAAGAGGAGTCGAAAAAGAATGTGGGTGAAACCATTTCCTTGAACATTGGAACACCTGATTGTCCAAAGAATGTTAAAATAGGTGCCCAATGTTCTGATGAAGAAAAAATGAAGTTCACTAAGTTGCTTGCTGAATTTCTTGGTCTTATGAGGATCTTCATGGTTTTGATCTTGCTCTTATTCAACATGCCATTCTTATCAAGGAGGGCATAAAACTAGTTAGGCAAAAACAAAGACCCATTAACCTTGCATTGGAAGCATTGGAAGAAACTATTCGAAAGGAGTTGGAAAACTCTTGAAGGCTGGGATAATTTTCCATGTTAAGTATTATGAGTGGGTTTCTAATTTAGTTCCCGTTCGGAAAGCAACTGGTCAGATTAGATTATGTGTTGATTTTCGCGCATTGAATAGAGCCAGTATTAAAGACCATTTTCCTCTCCCTAATATGGAAATGATTTTGCAACAAGTTGCAGGGTCACATATGATGTCTTTACTTGACAAATTTTCTAGTTACAATCAAATCAAGGTAAAAAGGACAGATAAATATAAAACCACTTTTATTACACGTTGGGGCACTTTTGCTTATGAACGTATGCCTTTTGTCTTATCTAATTCAGGTGCCACTTTCCAAAGAGCTATGCAAATAGATTTTGACGATTTGATCGGCAAAATTATTCAGATTTATCTTGATGACTTAACTGTGTATTCCAAAAATTGATCAGATCATTTCGGTCATCTTAGAAAGATTCTCATGCGATGCACGAAATCCAACATTTCTTTAAACCCTTCTAAGTCTATTTTTGGCATTACCAAGGGCAAGATCCTTGGGCACATTGTCTTTGATCCAAGAATAAGCATAGATCCCGAAAGGATTGCTGCCATCCTAAATCTTCTGCTCCTACTTATTAACTTCGTCTGTAGGTTTGTTCCTGATTTTGCTGTAATGGTCAAGCCAATTCATAATATTCTTAAGCAAGGTCACTCCTTTTCTTGGACAAATGATGTCGAAAATGCTTTCATAGGGATCAAGAAGGCAATCAATTCCGTATCGGTTTTGGCGAAGCCGAATTTTGAGAAAGAATTTATGATATATACTAATGCCACAGAGGAAACAATTTATGCTATCCTCATGCAATGTGATGACCAAGTTAATGAAAAACCAGTGGCTTACATGAGTCAAAGTTTGTCATATGATGAGTTTAAATATTCTTTTATTGAAAAGCAAGATTTCTCTCTTGTTAAAGCTGTTGAAAAATTTTGCCACTTCATCTTAGGTAAGCATACGATGGGAAAAGTTCCTTTACCTGTTGTTAAGTTTTTACTCTCAGAGACTTATCTTTCAAGAAAGCTTGCACACCGGCTTGCCAAGATTCAGGAGCATGATCTAATCATCATGACTTCTAAAATGATCAAGGGACGTGACTTAGTCCTTCACTTAGCTCAACATGCTGAAATAAGTGAAGAAATTGATGAAGAAGATAGCTCTTTATTAGCACTGTATTACATTGACAATCAAATCCTTCCGGTTGAACATCCTTGGTACAAAGATTTGGTTTATTACTTGAAAAATCAAAGATGTCCAGATAACTTAGATACCCATCAAAGAAGAAGGCTCTGTCTCGAATCTTCTAGATACATCATTATAGGAGACTTCTTGTTTAGGAGATGTGCTGATGGTATCTTACTTCGTTGTGTGAACAATGAGGAAGCACACAAATTGTTACAAGAGACTCATGGATCTTCAAATTATGTTATTCATGTAGGAGGTCACTTTTCTGCTAAAACCATTGCTTTTAAGATTATTGAGAAAGGGTACTATTGGCCTTCAATCTTTCGTGATTCTTATAATTTTTCAAGATCTCGTGACAAGTGCCAGAAGTTTGTTGGGAAAGAACGTCTTTCTGCTATGCCTTTACAACCTGTCCTCCTTGACTTTCCTTTTTCAAAATGGGGTCCGAACTTTATTGGTCCTATTAATCTTCCATCTTCAACAAGGCAATTATTTATCTTGACAGCCATAAACTATTTTACAAAATGGACTGAATTTGTCCCGCTTAAGCATTCGCAGGATGAGCAGGTGATTTCTTTCCTTGAGACTAATATTTTTTCCATATTTGGTCTTGCTTTGGAAATTATTACAGACAATGGTCCCGCCTTTATTTCTGCTATGTTGACCCAATTTTTAGCTAAATTCGGGGTTAAACATTTTACCTCGTCAACTTATTATCCCTAAGGTAATGGGCAGGCCAAGTCTACCAACAAGAATCTGGTTAGAATTATCAAGAGGCTCATTGAAGATAAGCCTTGCCAATGGCACACTCTCCTCACTTATGCCCTTTGGGTAGATCGCACTACCACCAAGGTGAGCACTGGTTGCACTCCTTTCCATCTTGTTTATGGTCAAGAAGTCATTCTGCCTACCTAGATGGAACTTTCCTCTCTAAGGTTAATGCTACATGTTGAAGAATTAAATTCTTTCGATGTCTCTCAAAGAATGAATGCGCTTTTGGCTTTAGAGGAGCAAAGGACGTTTGCCTTGGATAATATAAAGAGAATACAACAAATTGTTAAAATATATTTCAACAAAAGTGTCAAGGCTGTCAAATTTAAGGTTAATGAGAAGGTATCATCATGGGATTCAACTCTTGCTGATAGAGGAAGGCATTCAAAGTTCCAAAAATTATGGCTGGGTCCTTTTAAGATCGCTTTTGTCTTGGACGCAAATTCTTGTATCCTAAAGGACTTGCAAGAGCGCTTGTTTTACTATAGTACCAACGGTTCACAACTAAAACACTATGTGGAACCAACTTGAAAGTTTAAATGTTGTATGAATTTTTTTATGTATTATAGTTTGTT
>JZKD02S0145993.1:240097-265564 GCA_000966675.3 Picea glauca
CAAATTACAAATCTAGAAAAAAAGATATTTTATTCTAAAACAAATTACAATATAAAAATAAAAATACAAAACAAATAAAATTAAAAAAAAAAATATTTAGATCTTATAAATATATAAAATAATTTTAAATTTAACACATTTTTTTAAATTTACATGAATGAATGTATCATATTTCATTTAAAATAATTTCACTTTTAAAATATATGCAAAATATATGCAAACTATATTAAAGTGAAAAATTTCACTTTTTAAAATATATGCAAACTATATTAAAGTTTTCAGTGCCATGTCATTTCTTAGTTTTTATGTTGGCAATATGAATATTATTCTTAATCTTACATAATTAAAAAGTCATTTATTGTTGATTTCCTCATTCCCATATGGCATGGGAATGAGGAAATCTTCATCACATCTGGTAACTCTTCATTGGTACTGCATGATCAAGGCCACAAAACCACACTGGTAAATTGCATAGATAAATTTCACAGGAATGGTGAAATCGAGTACACATGAAGTAAAAAGAACACACATCTATGCAAAACAAGAATGCCTACAATGCTTTGAGGAAAAAATTGGAATTCTATGATAGGCCTAATTTTGAGAAAATGACCACTTACTTGTTGAGAATATTGAATACCCCACAAAGAATATGTACCCGCCACAAGCAACTATCCAATGACAACTAATCTGCAAGAAACATATCGTGGAGTTAAGAAACTGAAGAAAATATCTTATTTTTCATAATAGTAGAGTTCATGCATATTGAATTTGTCAAAGGACCAATAAAAGCACTCGTCAATGAATGAAACTTACATGTAAACAAGGCTATGTGATAGCATCTATACCTACTGAAATAATCAGAAATAGCAAATATTATAACTTGTGGAAATATAAATTATATGAACGCGAAAAGAGTAAAACAGTCAAGAAGTAGCTTTGCTTCAACAACGCGGCCTCGGTCAGCTCAGCAATACTGCACTCAAAATCCAAGAATGACTTGCTCATGTAAAAATCAGGTAACAACGGATACCAATCTTGCACTCAAAATCCTCTCGTGCACATGAGACCAATCCTCTCGCGCACAGCGGACAACAATACTGCACTCAAAATCCTCTCGCGCACATGAGACCAATCTTCTACTAACAGGTAAAAATCATTGATTGTCCATAAAATATGAGCGGATAAGCCGCTGATAAATTCACATGCGTGATCGATCGGAAATGACCCAAAATGCATATTTTATATATGTTTCTACGCAGATCTCGGTGCGATTCATGGTGTCCAACCTCGAACATGCATTTGTGCATATGAAGTAAATGTCCCTACCTCCCTCGAATCCCTCGACGAGGAATCAGTTGAATCGTCTGTTGAGTGAATACAGATGATTGCTGATTGGATCGCGTGAGCAAAGATTTCAGGAAGAAAAGAACAATAAGCACCGTTGATGTGATGGAAATGCGAGAAACAAGCCATTCTGAAGTAAATAACCCATCCGAATCCGAAACGACAAGGTAAAGTTCAGTACATCCGCGTTCATAAACGACATGGTACAGTTTAATTTATTTTTTTAAATTGTTGTCAGGAAGTATGGATGAAATATTTATTACAATTACATTGGAAGGAGCGAAGGCTGTAATAAGACTTTAAAGTCTTTGGCCAGTAAGATATGAGATAAATCACATTTAAAATTTAACTGAAAATATTATTTATCAAAACTTTGGTAAAACTTTGGTAAAATGGATACATATTTTATGGTCAACCATTGATTAATAGTTAGTCAACACTAACTCAATGCTATATACCATGCCTATCGACAGGTATAATAATATGTCTAAAACCAAGAACAACCAACAGTGCAAACCATCATCACAAACATCAACCTAATTATTAAAACTTTCCAATTCTAGCACAAAACATAGAAGTAGGAAACAACAAAATTAAAAGGGTAAGAGATTTTCAGTATATAAAAGAAAGATTTCAAAAGAAATATTCTAGGAATATTGTAGATGACTAGGAAATATTTATAAATACTTCCTTTCCTTTTGAAATGGGTAACAATTGGTGCATTAAATAAACCTTTGAAAACATTGTATTATAATAAGTAATTGAACGACAATTGCATAATAATTCTCCATACTAAATGATTATGTTGATGACAAACATAACTTCAAACAAGTGCTGCATGACAGCGTTGTCCCTGTCGGGTTGAATTGGGAATAAATGCACAGGGATGGGGAAAAAGTAGCGGAGGTAGATGGAAACTGCAGCGGAGATGTGGCAAGCAACATGAAGCACAGGTGATATCCATGCATTAAATGACACGTGGCCTCTAGAGTCTCATTTATTTTTTGAAACTATATAATCCATTTTGCTATGTTCAAAATTTCCGTTCTTTCCAATAGTCTGACTTGCTATGTTCGAAATTTACGTTCCTACCTTGCATGTTTTATCTCTTCAATGTATACTTTCAACTTGTTAGAGTTAAGTACAATTTCCATAGACCATCTGGCATGTATGTCTCAATATGTGCCAGGACAAAAAAGGAGAAAAAGATATGCACGAGAAAAAGATAATTCAAATTAAATAAACACAATTTCTTGACATTCATCATAGTTGAATATACAAATTTATGGGCACATAAATATAAAAGGAGATAAAAAATAGTTTTATTTGAAATATATAAAAAAAAAATATTGTTTGTTACATATTCCTGAAAATTTAAATGAGTTTGTCATATAGACTGGGATTGGGGCTCCCGCGGACCATAAGAGAAATATTTACAAGAAATATGATTGTGGAAAGAAGAAGTGGGCGACGGTAGAGTGTAATACCTGAAAAGAAGAAATTGGAAGGTATGAGTCTTTGGCTAGACATTTCTATTTAAAAAGGTGGAATAACTAGATTGATAAACAAAGCAGGATGTGATCAGTATAGACTTACAGTGATGGTACATATCACCCCTTTTGCTATTTGCTTGCTGATGCCTTTTTATTGCTGTCGCTGACGGCTATTGGAATCGTGCCAACTGCTTGTTGCCTTTCGTCGACGACCTGCTTCAATTCCCTTTCGACCCGTTCTTCGATGTATCTTTTCAAGGGGGTGACGTTGATCTCATTCCGGATTTTTATGTTGAAAATTTCATTTTCTAATTCACTTAGATCGATAGAAAGATTACACAGAGCCTGATCAATTTCTTCATTCTGTACCGAATAGTCGACTAGCTAGTTGTCCACGTCATCTTCACCATATTCAAGGATGCTGTAAAAATTTTCGAAAGACAACGCCTTAAAAATATCAACTTGTTTATCGAAGGCTTGCTTAGTTAAGGGCAATGAGTTGACGATTAACTTGGGGTCTTGGACCTTGTTGGTCCTTCAGGCTAAGTCTATTTTGGTAATCTTTGTGAATAATTTTTCTTTCTTTGATATGGCTTGTTCACATGATTGGACAATGAGATGCAGGTTCTTCACTTTCTCTTTCCAACATGCATTTAATTGAGTGATCCAGTTTTTGGAGGGGAGATCTTGTTGTCTTCTTCTCGTTTCTGTCACGTTGTTGACATGGGTGCTAAAAGGAAGGACCATGTCTAAATAGAAACGTTCTTCATTTTTTAAATCCGTCTGCAAATGTTTGAGCAAAGTATGTGCCCTTGTTCCGAGGGAAGCCATACTTTGTGATGTTTCCCATGCCTCAGTAATCAGTTCCATTATTTTCTTGATATTATTATCCACATATCCTCTACACGATGCGAGGAGGCTGGAGGATACTTTTAACTTGGCTGTAGGGGTGGCAGGCATGGCTATTGCTAAATGACTGACAAGAAATGGCATAGGAACCAAAGCTTCCTCCAATTCCTTGACTTGGTCCTTCAATATGGCATTATCGGCCTCAATGCCTCCAATGGAATCATCAAGAGAATCTTTGGTTTCTCTGTGAAGTCGAGAGATTTGGGACGACCGCATGTTTGCAAGGTTAACCTCTGAACGAGATTTTCCTTTCTCATTTTTTACATCTCTCTTTTCAATAATTAATTTTTTAGACTCACTGTAAAAAACAACGCTCTGGAACACAAAGGATTCATATTCATAAAAAATTTCGGTATCAACTATGTCGATTGGACGACTATGTTGGATCCCGTCTCCGAGTTGATTAAGGTTGCAAAATACGCTATCTAGATCAGTCTCAAGTTCCATGTTCTCACTCTCAATTTCGGGCTCTTCTGCCTGCCCTACAATTTTTTTTCTCTTCTTCTCCATGGGAAGCTTGTGAGAACTATCAATTTTAGGATGAGGAGGGTTGTTATCTCCTCCTCCATTTGAAGAATTCTGAGTTGCTTTCTTGCTATGGTGGGCCATTGGAGCGATGCTCCGGGATGTCGTACTTTTGGGAGTGTTATCCACCGATTGAACACTCTTCTCACAAAGGCCTTTTCCCTATTGCTTGTAGAATTCAGTGGTGCTTTGCAGTATGTCTAGGTCGCCGACATCAGAAGCATGAGCATTGTAGTCAGTGTCTCTGTTTTCGCTTAGGTGTTTCTGGAAAAAGGAATTGACGAGGCCAAGTGTAAGTAAATGTTCTAATTTTTTTTTATTAGGGTCGAACCCTCTTAGGCTTTCAACATATCTTAGGTTCAAGTTGTTGAAATGGGCTGCGAATTTGTCAATTTTGTTGACGTTCCTCAACATGAAGTCCTCGAATTTCCAAGGTAGAGGAATGAACTATTTTTTTCTCTTCTCATGGAATAGATGCAACTAGTAGTTGTATTGCCTTGCTATTTTTGTAACAAACATTTTATCAGTAATGTGACATGGAAGCAGAGCAAGTTTTTCCTTGGGGCCAAAAATCATTATCACATTGTAATTATCCATTTGTTCAAGTGCCCCCTTCCTGTCCAAAAACTTCGTTGTCTGGTCAGATGTGCGGGGATCATCTTCTCCTAACAATAAAACTTTGAAAACAGAGACAAAGTCATTAACAACCTCATAAAAACAGTGGGAAGCCTTGTGCTTCCAAAAGGCCTGGTACCAGAAGGTTACTGGGTCGAATTCCCAGTTTACCTTCTTGGACAGAGACAATTTTGGAAATTGATAGCAATGCGCTATCGCAAAAACCAAGTAGGATGACATATACAATTTCTTATCCTTTTTGAAGCTTGAAAATTGGGAACAAATTTCATGGGAAATTAGCTTCCCCCAATAAAAAATGGCTCGTTCCTTGACTGTGAAATACAAAATATAAAGAACCATGTAGGAAATAGTTGTTGTGGATTCATGTCCCGTTATTCTTGTATACAACCAGGCAATTTCCTGGAATGGATTTCTAAATGAACTAACCTGCAAGTTTGTGATATCTTCAGGAACTGTCATAGGGTCTTCCAAGAACTCATGCAAGAGTTCCAACCCGTTATTATGCTTTCTTAGGAACTTCTTGGAGTTTTCTCTTCTGAACCTCAATGTTGGCTCCGACAATCTTAACATCTGGTGGAAAATATGAGGTGACAAAGAAACAAAAGAGTGGTCCCGCAGTGGAATAATTATTTGGCCTGAAATATATTTATCAACGCACCAAGAGACCAACTCCTTACAGTAAAAAACTCCAGGGACACAGCCTGCACGAGCAATCCCAGAGGTCCAAATTATTTTGTTCTGGGCGGAAGGGGACGAGTAGTAAGAATATGCCCTGGACCACTAGAAGTTCTGGTCCTCGTGCACAAAGATGTTCATTGTATCTCCAAAGAACTGTTGTCGAGCTAGTGCCATAACTTTATGACAACACCCGTTTTCTCTAGACGATGCTTGAAATGAACAGTTGGAGGGGACAATAAAACCCTCAAATGTCGGTTCAATGCGTGTGAATGGGAAATCTCCTCGAGCCTTTCACTCATTAATGACGATCTTTATGAGTGTTGCATGATGAGTTGTTAGTAGTAAAGCTTACTTATTGGATACTTAGAAGTGCGAAGGTGGCAGGTACAACGAAGAGAAATTAAGAATTGGAGGTTTCGTGAACGCGCCAACCCGACGACGTGCGAACGACATTCCATGATGTTTGAAATTAACACTTGGAAGGGATAATATAACCCTCCACAAATCTTGGTTTAATGCATATTAATGGGAGATATTCTCAAGCCTTTCGCTCATCAATGACAATCTATACAGTTCTTGCATGATGAGTTGTTAACATTAAATCTTACTAATTGCATATTTAGAAATAAGACCTTATATATATGTTTTTATAAACATTTTTTTATTATAAACAAGTGTGAAGGTGAAAGAGACGGGGAAGAACAAGTAAGGAATGGCCAAGTATGAAAAGTGATCAGATGGGCTTCAAAGTAGGGTTACAGGGGATACTCATGAGAGGTGAGTGTCCGATGGTCAAATTGTATGTCTCAATTTTTTTTACTACAAAACGCGTAAAATGGAAGAGGGCATGATGGGGCAGTTCAACAGCCGGTTTGTATATTTGTGGAATTCTGGGAAAGTGGCTAAGTATGGAATAGGGAAACGATCGTTCAAACTCGTTTTTGGAATTAAGGATTGAAGATTTAGTGAACGGGCCAACCCGACGACGTGCAAACGACATTACATGATGTTTGAAATTAACACTCAGAAGGGATAATATAACCCTCTGGAAATCTTGGTTTAATGCATATTAATAGGATATATCCTCAAATATTGGTTTAGCATTAAAGCTTGCTAATTGCATACTTAGAAATAAGACCTTATATATATATATATATATATATATATATATATATATATATATATATATATATATATATATATATATATAAACAATCTTTTGTTATTATAAATAAGACTCTTTTATATATACATAAGTATGAAAAGCGGTCGGACGAGCTTGAAAGTAGGTTTGCAAGGGATACATAGGAGAGGTGAGCGCCCGATGGTCACAAGAAACAACGACTAGGAATTGGAAATTGCTTGAACATGTCAACCCGATGATCCACGAAAGAGATTCCAAGAAGTGGCCAAGTGTGGAAAACAGTTAGACAAGCTTTGAAGTAGGGTGACAAGGGTTTCCGAGGAGACGTGAGGCCCCGACGGTCAAGTTGTATGGATTGGAACTTTTAAGTGAAAACTGTGTAACACGGAAGAGGGGCTCATGTGGGAGTCCGGAAGTCAATTTGTATATTGTAGAAGCTGGGGGGCTGTCTGCAGGTCAAGGAACACTGAAAGTGTAGTCCGCTTGTCTGGGAACCCGCAAGCGAAAAAGTCGGTAACTATGGAATAGGGAAACGGTCGATGGGACTCATTTCACTAATATATTGATATTTGTAATAGATATCCCATTACCTGGCAGGATATTTTTGCATGTTTCTGGACAAGTTGTGTAGGGACAGTTAGTATGACTCTCTCCTGGAGGCATGGTGAGCCATTAGCATTAAACCTCAGTTATTGCATACTTGGAAAGAAGTGTGAAGGTGGCAGGCATAGGAAATAATGATTAGGAATTGGAGGCATGAAAGAGATTCCAAGAAATGGCGAAGTATGGAAAGTGGACGCACGAGCTTCAAAATGGGGTGACAATAGTTCCCCAGGAGACGTGAGGACCCGAAGGTCAAATTGCAGGTCTCAAAACTTTTGAGTGAAAATTGTGTATCACATAATAGGGTATGATGTGGGAGTCCGGCAATAAATTTGTATATCGCTGAGGTCCGGGTGTTGTTTGCAGGTCACAAAACAATGGAAGTGCAATCTAGAGCCCGCCTGCCCTAGAATCCGCGATCTGAAAAGTGGCTAGGCATGGAATGGGAAGTGGTCAGTCAGAGTCACGATATAAAATAACGAGTGCAAATGTGAACCCGTGAGTCCTCCAACCCGCACATTTAGACATTTTCGGAAAAAATGACTAAGTAACCAAAAAGAGAAAGTAGAGGGGAAAAATAAATGGGAATTTGGATAAGTATAGAAGAGGGAAAAGAAGGGCCAATATATTCAAATTTGTAATAGATATTCCATTTCCTGGCAAGATCATTTCTGTATGTTTCTGGAGATGTTGTATACTTATTGCATATACTTGGAAAGAAGTATGAAGGTGGCAGGCACATGAAACAACGACTAGAAATTGGAAATTTCATGAACCCGCCAACTCGACGATCCACGAAAGAGATTCCAAGAAATTGCCAAGTGTGGAAAGTGGTCGGACCAGCTTCAAAATAGGGTGACAAGGGTTCCCAAGGAGAAGTGAGGTCATGACAGTCAAATTGTATGCATCAGAACATTTCAGTGAAAAATGTGTAACACGAAAGAGGGGATGATGTGGGATTCTGGAAGTAAATTTGCATATCCCAGAAGTCGAAGTGTTGTTTGTAGGTCACAGAACAATGGAAGTGCAATTTAGAGACCGCCTTGGCGGGAACCCGCAATCAAAAAATTGGCTAGGTATGGAAATGGGAAGCGCTCGATCAGAATCACGATATAAAAGCATGAATGAAAATGTGAATCCGCCAACCCGCGTAGCAAGACATTTAAAAAAAAACCGACTAAGTAACTAGAAAGAGAAACTACAGTGGAAGAAGAAAGGGGATTTTGGTTAAGTATAGAAGAGGGAAAAGAAGGGGATATAAGAGTGGGAAAATAGAAAAGCAGAGGGCAATTTTCGTATGCGGGAATTGGTCTCAAACAAGCCCCATTGTTGCAAAACCATCATTTTCTAGTCCAATATTTTATCCACTTACTCGTTTTCTATTGTGCTTGTACCATTAAAAAGGGTGTGAGAAAATGCTTTGTTGAAGATTAGTTTTTATTGCAACTTGTGGGAGTAATTGTGTTCTTGATACATTCTTCCATGACTTTGACATATTAACTTAAGTATTAATCTTCTTTCATGATGGGTTGTTAGAATTCAAGCTTAATAATTGCATGTCTAGAAACAACAATGACGATCTTGAATTTTAATATTGTAGTTGATTTCATAGTCCCATTTGACTACAACCACCATAGATCTTTTTTTTTTTTTTTAATTCGCGAACAAGAAATTTGGTAATTTCATTAATAAAGTAAAAAGTGCTCAAATAGAGGCCAGGGGATGGACAACTAATAAAATGTTCCCTTTTGGAGTAAAGGAATCAAGGAAGTGAAAGGGAAATAAGAAATCGTTTGCTTAACAAGGCTGAGATGAAAATGAAATTTCTAGGGCAAGGTCCCGACCGACGCATCGTGATTTGGTCTTGCTATGTTCTATATGCATTATGAATAGAATTGAATGTTGGTTTGAAACTGTCTTAAATTCATTTTTGTGTCCATAAAAGCCTGATGGGATCGACACAATGCATTGTCATATAATTGTTAAATGCTCCATATTTGTTACGAGGAAAATCTCTCTGTGGCTAGGGTAAACCACAACAGACAAAAATGACTGCAGAAATCAACTCTCTTCTCAAGTATGCTATGAAAACAAATATGCTAGCAAGACAAGATAAAAGGCCTACCTCATCCAGGCGTTCAATGAAGTCCACCGTTGAGCACTTGACCCAAAGCAATATACCTGCAACTAGTCCTCAACAACCAAGCAAAGCAAGCATATGGTGATAATAACTGATGTTAGCACATTCAAAAGCATAATCCATTAATAAACATGAAAAATATTCCCATGGAATAATAATTCAAATATTTGCAAGATATTAATTGGACAGGAAAAGAGTATTTCTATTAATATATGATCACCAGAAGTGAAAATGTTACAGACTTCTGTGTCAACGCAGTTCGAAACCAAGAAACTAAGTTCCTTCCAGCTGGGCCTCCACCACTTCAATCCTCCACCAAAGTCAAGCTCATAAAAGAGAAACAATGAGGTTCTCAATCAATAAGGGAAGAGATTGGGGGTTGAACACTGTGTTCAAACTTAAAGGACAAAGGGATTCCGACTCAATATGAAGTAAATAATTTCTCCAGAGTAACTTTTCTCTCAAAGTTGAATTCTTTCTCCTCTTTCCATAGCTCGGAATTGGCCCATTTATAGCATTCATAATGGAACTTAGGGGCTGAGTCGAAACGTTTCCAGTATATGGAAGGCCAAGGATCATAGATCTCCTGTCGTGATATGGAAACCTGGCATTAATTTTCATTTTCTGGCACAAATATCGATGTAGGTAGGTTGTAGTGGAGCAGCATGCGTATACGCATGTTGTATAGTAGGCAAGATGCGTACATGTGGAAAAATATGTATTTTTAGCTCTGGATTTTACAAACAGGGATGATAAGTCTACATAGGGAAATGGAACAAGGACTTCTATGCAGGATTGCATAGGGTGAGGAAAATATCGCTATAACAGATGCCCCCTAATGTGTGAGGGTAGAGGAGTATCTGCGATGGCTGAAATACATTATAAACAACCCAGAAGTGGAGTGATGGGGAACCAACTAGAAGAACTAGTTGCTCATTACATTCTGCACTCACTTTGCATACATGGATGCTAATAGGATTGCACTGCAGATCCGTGTGAAAATATACCAAACAAGTGTTTGTGGCCATGAATAGGCAAATACAAATGCGGATACATGCCAATGGCTGTCATAGTCGCGAACAAGGCCTAGTAGAACCAGTCTCAAAACCAATATAAAGATATATGTATACAATGGAGTACAATTTGATCTCCCATGATAACTGAATTCAAATAGGTACTCGTCCAATGAAAAAGAAGCAACAACTCAGGAAAGCTGCAACCACATACCGGTGTCTTCAAGTCTTCTACACAATCCACCAAAGGTGCAAGTCTACATCATGTGAATAAATGAGTTGAGGTCGAACACAATGAGACATCGTTTGATTACCGGTCATTGAGGTATACCGTTGACAAACACAATATAGCCTACTGACAATGAAAGTAGGTATCAAGGCACCGAGTACATTCTTACAAGTGTGAATAAAGGAGTTGGTGTTGAACACCTGAAGAATCCATCGGTCAGGAGACATTGATGTATTCCCAACTATTGATGGCGAGAGAACCTACCACTAATGAATGAAAGCCTCAAGGTACTCATAAGACTATAGGTCTCATTTCCAGAATAGATGAGCTGAAGTCGGTGGAAGGAGAGCCACTAAAAGGAGAGCATTAAGACATCCCTCATCAGTCAGCACAAGGTGCAAAGCAAGAGCTTCATGATTTGGAGGAAATCGAACGAAGAACATGTTCACGAACCAACGACCATGTGCGTCTTTCGTGTGTGCCAAGTGCAAGTGGTACACGAAAAAGAACCTTTGAATAGCAACCAATGATGAAAACTGTTGAGAAAGGCAAGGAAACCACCGATAAGTCTAATGGCATCCAAGACACTGCACAAATCCTAATGTGTGAATATATGTCTTGTCATCGAACACAAGGGAAACCACCCAGTCTATGAACAATGATGAAGTGTCGACTGTTGGGTTCAAGGTTACCTACCAATGATTAAAGTAGGACCAGGGTGCATGATAAGACTGCAATATCATGTGATTCTGAGACAAACTGAGGGTATGGCTGACATGCAAAGTCAAGAGTTCTGAGAAGTAGCTGACATAGGTTGATAGACTTCCTTTGAACAAGAGCATGAGACATATGGAAGACTCTGGTATAATAGACTCAATGATGAAACCATGAGATGCAGGAGGCATCAATGAAATTCTTTATAGGGACAGAAAAAGTAACCAGTCAGTAGAGAAGACTCTATAACGAGATCAGCTTCATAAGGCCATGCTAATCCAAAAATTATGATGACATATGGATTCAATAACTTTGTGCTCTGTTCAAAGGAGACACCACTGCTGCCAATACAAGATAATACTCCCTTCCCATCTATCTTTTTTTTTTTTTTCATAGACAAATGAATGTTATGATACAGAGGAGGAAACGAGTGTCGCAAGCAATAAAAACTAGTTCCAGCAGTGGAACATACCTATGCTCAATGAAAGCAGATGCATGCAGGAGATGGACACTCAGGGGAATGTTCCCTCCTGGGTATAGGGTGTCAAATTACGAAGGATGTAAACAAGGCTATGCTTGGTTGAGGATGCAAAAAATGTCGAGGCAAACAATTTAAAACACAAAGCGAGAACCGACTACAGGCTCAATACTGCAAGCAAGGGCATGAGATGCAATCACAACTTAATGCCAAAAAATGTCTTTTTTCATGACATTTAGTCTACTTGGTGTGAAAAAGGGATAAACTTGTGCCAAATAGATGTCCTTTCAAATCCAATTTACGAGTGTGAAAGAGACAAGTTCACTCGACAATCTTTTCTCTTTTGAAAATGAGTCAGAAAAGAGCTTAACTGAGACTCACGACCTTTCAAGTCCAATTTAATGAGTGTGAAAGGGACAAATTAACTCGACAATCTTTTCACTTTTTAAAAGAGTCAGAAAAGAGCTTAACCAAGACTCGTGGATGTTGTTCTAAGAAACATATAATGGGGGAGGCCAAGGCTCCCATGTAGAAATTCTGTGAAAGGTCAATAACTTATGAAGAGTTGACACAAGATTTGGAAAACCCAAAGTTTTCCAAGTTGAGGAGGATAAAATACTTGCAGAGGTTACCTTATCTACAATATATTGAAGAATGCCCCTTATCTGGAAGGGTGTAGAAGAAGGAAGTTGAGGCTCTACAAGATTATTCCAATCCAAAGAAACCACCCTAGGACTTGGAGGGAGCACACTCGAAGACAGTGGAATTATCCCTAGTGAAGAAGGTACAGAACTAGAAATGCTAAGGACATGGTCGAAGGATGCATCACCCTCCAAAAAAAGAATGGGATTGACTGAAGATTGCATTGGAATTTTTACTTCCTTAGGCTTGTCACTCTCCAAGAGAAGAGTGGGATTGACCAAAGATTTCATCGGCATGATCACTTCTTCAACCGTTGGTTTAATAGAATGCGAGACAACAAGGTCAAGAGATGCATCACCCCAAAAAATAGGAGTGGTGTCAATCGAAGATTGCATCGACACGACCACTAGTTGAACATGATGCAAGACAACAAGGTCAAGGGATGCATCGGCCCCTAAAGGAAGAGGGGTGTCAACCGAAGATTGCATCGATATGAGTGTTGTATCAACCAAAGAAGGTTGGGAAGCCAAAGATGACTGAGAACCCGAAGGGCCCCCGGGAAAGGACCACGCTTCTTGTACCACAACAGTAGTAGGGCACAAACGAGTAAGGTGATCTCCTTTGAAAAGCCTACAAAGGAACTTGGGCTTACATCTTACACATCCATGCTTCTCAATGGTATGAATGCTCCCAACATGACTTGTAGAGGCTAGTAGAAAATCCCCAACATGACTAGCAGAGTTTGGTGATGTATGTCCAGTGTGACTAGCGATGACTAGACTTGTGCCTCCAACATGACTTACAGCGGCTGGTTGCTGGTCTTCAACATGAATAACATAGGTTGTCGACCCATCTCCAACATGACTAACAGTGGTTGGTGATATAATACCAGTATGTGGCTGACCCTCACAAGAAATAACCGAGGAAGGTAGGGTCCAAGGATCACTAAAATAGGAGGTTCGGAAAGGAATGGACCTCCCTGTCGAAACGAGCCTACTGGACATGGCGTAAACGTGGTGATTCGGTACCATGAAGTCAAAAGTACCCATAAGGGAAGAATACATTCCGACACCGACATTCTCAGTTGTCGGCTGAGAATTTTCGATCCCAGGGATCGACTATCCAACAAATGCATTGAGATTAGCGTATGCAAAGGATAATTGGTTGATCATCACAATCTTCCTTTCATGAGGAAAACAAAGAGTACGAAAGACAGACGATACGATGGCGACCATAGCATAGGTCCAATTGTGTCACAGTAACAAGTTATAATCAAGAAGTGCATCAACTACCTCCACCTCCACCTATACCTTTTTCCCACCTAACTAGACCGAAAGGCAGGAAGAATACCGCGAGGGTGGAAGGAATGACCGTCAAAAGTAGTCAACATGTTCAATGGTTTAGAAAGAGTCGGAGAACTGAGATCTTTCCAACAGATTAGGGACATCACACATGTAACAATGCCTTCATCAACAACTACACGTTTGATGATATACTTTGAGTACTCCACGTGGATTTGGAATGCCACATGGTAAGGCAAGCGAGGCTTCACATCTGTGACGTCAAACTTGATAACTTTTGAGCCAATGGGTTCTAGAGCTCCTAACGCAGATAGTAAGGCATTCCTCTACGAAGGACACGTATGGAGTACCTCCAAAGTTGACATCGCACGAGGGGTTTGACCCAGGTCCTCAATAATAGAGTAGTTTTGGGTGGCTTTAGCTTTTGGATTGTGGGTAGAGCACTTGAGTACTCCTTTCAGAGTACGAGGCGGTGGCTCTGGTTTTTCAATATGTAAAGTCGTCTCCAGAGGAGGAGGAGGAGATTCTAGACTAGGAATATCTTGTGAAGAGTTATAATCTCGTGATCGAATGGCTACATTAACTTTCACATCGACCATATTGATACACAAACGATCACTGTCTTGCAACGAAGGGTTTTGACTCCCACCGACTGCATTTCCGGAATTTGAGGAGCTTGAGGCCATGTGGGAAAGGATTCGTTAGCACATCGGGCGGTAGAGATAATAGCCTCACAACTTCCACAAGTTTGGGGCATAAATGGGTAAGGTGATCGTTTGTACAAAGCTTACAGGGAAATTTCACTTTACGTCTTTCTTGTTTTCCCTCTCCATCATTATTATTCATCCTCTCATTATTACCATTGTCCTTTGGTTTGTTACCATTTTTCCCACCCTTACGATTATTACGTCCTTTCTTCTTATTCCCGCCTGTTTGATGGTTACCATTTGGGTTGGCCGACGATTGCACATAATGTACATCCGTCGACTGAGTGGGGTTGGAAGACACAGGCGAAGTTGGCCCTCCCGTAGATTGGTTTAGAGACAACTCTTTCAAATGGCTTGTCACCGAGTCTGTGGATTTTAGATTGGCGGATCCTACAATGCCATCGACGTGAGGTCTTAGATTTTGTCTAGGGTCGTAAGTTGACCGCGGTGCATTCGAAATAATGTGGTATAACATCCTAGACTGAGCATATATCATATCTAGCTGTTGGGCTTTAAAAATCGCTTCTTCCTCGGTTTTAACCCTGGCAGTAGAAACATCCTTTGAGATAGTAGGGTGCAAAGACTTAAGGAACCATTCTAAAATAAAGGTCGGGGGTATGGAGGTCTTAATCAACCTCTTCCGTCTATGCCACTCCTGGATATGATCCGAGATATGAGTGGCGGTGTCCTGGCGTAAAGTCGACATAAGTTCTAGGCCAACACTGTAATGAATCGACAATTGGAAGTGGTTAAGGAAGACCAAAACCAACCGACTAAAGGTCCCATATACCCCCCTAGGTAGCTTGATATACCATTTCGCAACAACTCCAATGAGGGTGCATTGAAATAATCTTAACCAAATATAATTGTCTTTAAGGGAATCCGAGCAACACCATAGGTGAAAGGTAGTAACGTGATCACCAGGATCCTCACCATTCTTACCTTCAAATTTTGGAATGTCCGAAGGGAGCTTGGTGGGGACGGGGGGCCATGTAGGATCATGACTCACAGGGTCGTTCATCAACTTAGACAAGTCTGGCAGATTAAGCGTGGCCAGAAAAGGGAGACGGGGTTGTGACATCTGGCCCCAAGCTCTCGGGAAAGATTGTGCTTGAGGAAATGTAGCCCATTCAGGGTTCTAGTAAGCACCATGGCCCTGTTCAGGATTGTAAGACCCTCCTCCGGGTTGATTCATAAAAGTTTGGTTGGGCATCATTCCAGTAGGAATGTTTTGTTGGAGATTATAAAAACCCCCGCAGCTGGATTGGATCCGGGTTGGGGGTTGCCCAAAGCGTGAAACTGATCCCCTCCCCCCTCCGAGTGGGAATCCAAAGGATAGAGGTGGATTCGTCATGCCAAATGTGTTGGTTGGAATCAACACCGAGGAGGTAGGGGTATAGGACGAAACTTGAGCTGAAGCTTGTCCGCCAGGTTGGTTGTTCCACCCAGAAGCAGGAGGATTAGACCCAGGGTTAAAAGCTGAAATTCCTCCCAGATTAGGAGTCATTTGAGGGATTTGAGAACCACCAAACGAAAATGGAGTATAAGGAGGTGTAGTGACCCCATGCCCAATGCTAGCATTAGGGCCAGAAGCTGGGATGGCGTTCAAAAACTGTGAAGCTAGGATGGACTGAACACTATAGCCTGGTGAGTGACCAAGAGCCCCAAAGGGGTTCGAGGCAAGAGATTGAGAATTCAATATAGGTCGAGCCATATTAATGATAGGTTCCTCTGCCACTACAACCATTATGGTTGTAGGATTCGAAGGGGTGCCATTAACTATAGTGGGAGTGGGATTCGAAGTGCTCCTAATGTTTTGAAGACTAGGTTTAGTACTCATCCTTATAGAATCATAAATCTGAACAATGGATGTGTGTGTACCATGCCTAATAACTCTACGCCTTTTAGAAGGCAAAGACTCGAAATCCGGTGGTAACTGTAACAAGTGACAGGACTGGCAGGGACACTGGTCCGATTCCATGATGACTTAAGACTCTAAAGATGAAAAATAAATCCTAAGGCCAACTAGTAATCAAAGAGCACACCAAAAGTCAAATGACCAATATGCACACAAACGAGGTAAAGTGGTTGAAAGTGGCTTCCCTCCCTAAAGAAGGCATGTCTCACCCAAGAGGGGCCTGATACTCCATGCTAAAGATCAGAGGTAACAAAATTAGTTATAAGGGCCCTCGTGGGCTTAACAACCAGTCAGTCATATCCCCCAGAGAGGTAATCCTACATAAAGGTTGTGCGTTGTCTGAGCATTATCTAACCCAGGGTACCTACATAATAACCCCTGCAAGTAACCTGTGTGGCACCTAAGTCAAGAAACTAATAAACCAATGTATAACCGATGCACATGCGAGCAGTCGTAAGTCAGGTCCACCGTATGGGCTAGGTAGCAAAGCCTGAAACCTTGAAAGTACCGCCTCTCATGGAGGTAAAGGCACTAGCAAGATCCCCAGATACGAATAGATCCCCATAAATATCTCTAATGCTAAGAAGGTATCGGGGGGATATCCCTTTAACCAACCTCACAAAACCTCGTGATTAACTCCGGTGTGAGCGGAGCCTCTTGATATTACCAATTATATAATGGATTTCTCCACTCCCTTTCTCAGACACATATGTTGATTTAATTGCCTTGGAGAAGTTTATTGACAAAATCCTATTTTAAGGCACTAAATCCTAAGCTAGTTTGTGCACCCTAGAAAATAAAATCGTGACTAATCAATTTTAAATTATAGTGTTAATTTTAGTGGCCGGGATTACTCAAAAAGGTTTGGTAGTGAAACTCATGATGTTATGACTCAGCAAGAAAAGTAAATATGAATATAATGCAAAGTCCTAACTTCAATTTTCAATGAATGATATGCTTCTAAAAACAAATGCAATTTTCAATTTCAACTCTACAATTTTGAAGTAAAAATGCAATCTTTCATTGCATGCGCTAAGATGATGACAATGACTCAAAAGACCAAAATGCCAAGCAATGCAAAATGCCTAATATTTTTGTATTTTCAATATAAAAAATGAAAATGCATGGACTGAAAAGCAATTTGATATATAAACTCTACTGTGTATAGAAAGAGATAACTCAAGCATGATACCAAGCAACAAAACACCCAGCCCAATGTACAAGGACAATCAAAATGAAAAGATGATGAGAAAGACTCCACCCAAAAATTCAACCAAAGACAGGTTTCCTGTCATCCCACAAGCACTCAACATGCACTACAGGGACCTAAGAAGACTCAACAAACATCAAATCCCACCCAACAACCACCAAACCAAGAAAACAAGCAAGAAAGGTTGATGCACACAACTATTTAGGAAAACAGAGCGTATGTACGCATCTTGCAGAGGGACAACCCACGTATATATGCGATTGTCGGGCCAAAAAGAGCGTATATGTTTCAAAAATAAGGCTAGGCAAGGGAGAGGGATGAAAAATCAGACCCGGAGTGAACAGAAGTTGCCAAGCAATGATACGACAAGAAACACAATAGGAATGGGAGCAATTTAAGGAGAAAAGTACTCCAAACCCTAAGAAGGAAGATTCAATCCCCAGTATGGTCGCCAATTCTATTACGAGGAAAATCTCTCTATGGCTAGGGTAAACCACAATAGATGGAAATGACTACAGAAATCAACTCTCTTCTCAAGTATGATATGGAAACAAATATGCTAGCAAGACAAGATAAAACGCCTACCTCGTCCAGACGTTCGATGAAGTCCACCGTTGAGCACTTGACCCAAAGCAATATCCCTACAACTAGTTCTCAACAGCCAAACAAAGCAAGCATATGGTGATGATAACTGATGTTAGCACATTCAATAGCATAATCCATTATTAAACATGACAAATACACCCATGGAATAATAATTCAAATATTTGCAAGATATCAATTGGACGGGAAAAGAGTATTTCTATTAATATATGATCAACAAAAGTGAAAATGTTACAGACTTCTGTGTCGGCATGGTTAGGAACCGAGAAACTAATTTCCTTCTATCTGGGCCTCCACCACTTCAATCCTCCACCAAAGGCAAGCTCATAAAAGAGAAAAAATGAGGTTCTCAATCAATAAGAGAAGAGCTTGGGGGTTGAACACTGTGTTCAGACTTACAGGACAAAGGGATGTAGACTCAATATGAATTAAATAATTTCTCCAAAGTAACTTTGCTCTCAAAGTTGAATTCTTTATCCTCTTTCCATAGCTCGGAATTGGCCCATTTATAGCCTTCAGAATGGAACTGAAGGGCCGAGTCAGAATGTTTCCAGTATATGGAAGGCAAAGGATCATAGATCTTCTGTCCTAACATGGAAACCCAACATTAATTTTCATTTTCTGGCACAAATCTCGATGTACATTGGCTGTAGTGGAGCAGCCTGCGTATACGCATGCTGTATAGTATGCAAGATGCTTACATGTGGAAAAATATGTATTTTTAGCTCTGGATTTTACAAACAGGGATGATAAGTCTGCATAGGGAAATGGAACAAGGCCTTTTGTGCAAGATTGCATAGGGTGAGGCAAATCTTGCTATAACAATATTAGATCAAAATACTTGAGTCAATACAATATTCAAGAACTACGAGACTATCAAACCATGCCAATGAGAAGAGGTGTTAAATTCAGTAAAGAAGCAACAACTAAGATTCCAAGGCAAATTTTTTAATAGTAAATCCATTAAAAAAAAAAATATTGGGCAGTGTATATCTATCCATAGAAATTGGACCGAGTTCTTTGCACAAAAACATTGAACATATTTGTCATAAACACAGGTACATGATTTGCAACATGCAGGATCCATCGAGATGCTCTTCAACATGCATACAAAACTCATTACCATGCTTTTTTTTTAGGAAATCCTTGCAGTCTTCTCCTCGGAAGGTCAATGTTCACTGCCACAATATCAATATCTTGTGGAAGACCTGATGCGACAAAGAAACAAGAGAGTGGTTCTGCAGTGGACATAAGAACCCATCCTCGCGGTAAAAGTTATAGTTCTCATTAGATTCCTATGAGGAAGAAGACGAAAAACGTTGCAGAGCAAGCAAAAGAGCCCGAAACTGAAAGTTAGGACACACCAAGAGACCACATCCTCATAGTCGAAGACTTCAGGGACACAGGATGCACGAGCAATTCCAGAGGCCCAAATTAGTCCATTTTGGGCGGAAGGAGATGTGTAGTAGGAATATGCCTTGCACCAGTGGGAGTTCTGGTCCTCATCCCCTAATATGTTAATTGTATATCCCGCAATTGAATAATTATTTGACTTGAAATATATCTCTGGGAGCATCAAGAGACCATTTCCTTACAGTGAAATACTTCCACCTAGAACAGACTAATTTGGACCTCTAGAATTCCTACTCTTGAGCCACAAAGCGGCTATTGCGCTCAACGTCAATTTCTTTTTTGAAACCCCTTCTTTTGGTCTTGTCAGGGCCGCCATCGCCGAGTCGGGAAGTGCCCCCTGTTATGGTTGATTTCAATTTGGGTGCAGGAGTGGGAACAACATTTGCATTGCCATAATCCATTGTCGTATGATCGTCCATCATATCATCTTCTCCCGCCTCGAAATCCACCACATCAACCTCTGCGCCAGCCATCATTGCAGGTGGGGTTGCCTTGGAATTCTTTGGCTTGAAATATATCTCTTGGTGCACCAAGGGACCATTTCATTTTTTTCTCATGGGCGGAGGGAGATGAGTAGTAAGAATATGCCCTGGAGTACTGGAACCTCTAGTCATCATGCCCAAAGGTGTTTACTGTATCTGGATAGAATTGCTGCCATAATTTAACGAGAATTTCCATTTTCTCCAGATGATGTTTGAAATGAAAATTCGGAAGGGATAATATAACCCTACGCAAATCTTGGTTTAATGCATATCAATGGAAGATATCCTCGAGCCTTTCGCCGATCAATGACAATCTCCACGATTCATGTGTAATGAGCTGTTACAATTAAAGCTTACTAATTGCATATTTAGAAAAAAGTGCGAAGGTGGCAGTGATGACGAAGAGTGATTAAGGATTAAAGATTTCATAAAGGTGCCAACTAGACGATGCACAAAAGATATTGCATGATGCTTGAAATGAATACTTGGAAAGGATAATGAAACTCTCCGTAAATCTTGGTTTAATTCGTATTAATGACAAATATTGTCTAGCCTTTCAGACATTAATGACAATCTTAATGGTTCCCGCATGATGAGATATTAGCATTAAAGCTTAATAATTGCATATCTAGAAAGAAGTGCGAAGGTGGCGGGGATGGCGAAGAGTGATTAAGCATTGTACATTTCGTCCACCCACCAACCCGCTAAAGAGATTCCAAGAAATGGCCAAGTATGGAAAGTGGTAGGGAGGGCTTCAAAATAGGGTCACAATTTATACTCAGGAGTGGTCAGGGGCCGATGGTCAAATTGTATGTCTTCGAACTTTTGACTGCAGAATTTCGGGTGTTGTTTGTAGGTAGCGGAACAATGGAAGCACAATGTTGAGCAAGCCTGGCCAGCAATCGACGATGGTAATAGTGTCCAAGTATGCAATGGGTAAGCGGTTGGTCGAACTCGTGATATAAAAGCATGAGACATACTCGGAATAGGGAATATTGACGGGCTTGAAAACAAGGCCACAAGTTCTACTCAGGAGACCTGAGGGCCCGATGGTCAAATTGTATGTATCCCAACTTTTGATTGCAAAATGTGTAACACGGAACATGGGACAATGATGGACTTCGATGGTCAATTTGTATATTGTGGAACTTCAGGTTCTATATATAAAAGCATGAGACATTCGGAAAAATGACACATTTGGAAAAACAACTAAGTAACCAGAAAGGGAAAGCAAACGAGAAAAAAAGGGGAATTTGGCTGCCAATTTGTAGATCGGGGAAGTCCAAGTGTTGTTTGTAGGTGACAAAACAATGGAAACGCAATGCTGAACCCGCGATCCAAAAAGTTTGTTGAATATGAAACAGGGAAGCGGTCGGTCGGACTCGTGATATAAAAGTATCAATGGAAATACGAAGACGCGAATCTGCCAACCCCCACACTTATACATTTTCCGAAAAACGATTAAGTAACCAAAAAGGGAAAGCAGAGGAAAAAAAGAAAGGGGATTACAATTTTTGGGAGCGGGGATTGGTGTAAGAAAGCCCCATTGATGGTCTTAACAATAATTATGAAGTGCATTAAACAAGTGAACATGCTCTTCATTCAAGGAATAGATAAAGCGAGCCATGCTTATAGTTTCCAGGATGTGTTTGTATAAGAGAAGCATAAAAAAGCCACAAGAAAATCAATTTTGGGATGTTTAAGTAAAATTATTGTACTGTCAGCTTCACCGTAAGTATAACAACGACGAATTTGAATTTTAATGTCCTGTCGTTGATATGATAGTTCCATTGGACTTCACATAGTATATATCATTTTATTTCAAAATATTCCCGGAGATGAATTTTTCTAAGTTCATCGATCAAGGAAAAGTGTTAAAACGAGCGACATACTACATTTGCGTTAGAGAGCTTATATTAAAAGGCAAAGCAGGTCCTGTATATTCTTTAAGATCATAAAAAAACTGCCAAGATCCTGAATGTATCATTAATTTTCCAGAACGAAGCATACAACCAAGAGCCAAGTAAACACCAAATGTATTGAAAGTTGAGGCACAAGGCAACATATGAACAAAGAAGGAGCTAAGTGATATCCCACAAGGGTCCATAGAGAAATACACATCGACCTATGCATCAAACAATTTGATATGTATATAAAAACACACGTGGCATTGGGTTTCTCTTACATCTGGTATATGTTCCCATAGGAAAATAACCGGGCCCATGAGATATGAACAAAAGTTTGCCAAACACAAGACATCACAAAACCAACGGAGCTTCGCCATTGTATCCCAGCTATAACCAAACCCCCAAATGGGGAACAAGAAACTTGCCGATTACTGTTTTACCATGAAGCAAGATCACTATGGACATTTGCTTCTGATAGTGCCATGTTCTATCACTACCAATTTTAACAATGCAAAATTTTCAATATTATTGGAAATGCCTGATGGTTCTGCCCAGAGGAGCAAGCCATTTCAACGGTTCAAAGGATGGGCCTGATTTATTCATAGTTGGATACTTTGTATGGGGTTTGTCCTCATGCTTCCCATTTATGGAATGAACAATCCTATGCACTTGTACATCAACAATAAATGCACTTGCCTGTATGAATTACAATTCCCGAACTTTGCAATATCTATAACGAGTTATGAAGATCTCAAGCTCATGCTTCAATCCACGTTAATCCATTTTTTTTCAATTAGGGCATCGAGAAAATGCAGATATCATACCATAAATGTATAGTTGGAGATCATCTTCTTTTTTATTTGGGTACTCAAAAAATGCAGAAATCCTGCTATGGCTATATGGTTGGAAAACATTTTTCCAATTTGGGCACCCAAAAAGGTGCAGACTCCTCCAACAAATCCACAACTAGCCACCATTTTTTTTTTATTTGGACACCCCAACAAATATGCAAAATTCTTACTGGGAGATGCAAAAAAGCATCAAAATAACAACAACGATTTGATTTGTAGTTAGATTCTCCTTGTTTTTTCAAGTGCACAAAAAGATACAAAATCTCTGGAAAGAAAATTTTATAGCCATAAATATAAATTCTGAAGAACTCGAGTTTGATGAACATTCATCTGTGTATTGTAGAAAAATTACAGACACACATGAGATTTTTTCGTTTCCTGCCAAAGCTTGATATGATTTATATATATATATATATATATATATATATTTTCCAGTCGATATGCAATATTGTATTGTCCTCATTTAAGGTAAATTTGCTATGTATCTTAAAGTCACGCAACATGCAGACACTGTTTGCCTTTTTCTGTAGGTATACTTCATATGGAAATTCTGCTAACCCAGGAAGCACATCTTGTAACATAGGCTGTCTAATTGTATAATGTACGATTGTGTTGCCCACGGTTCGGATGGTAGCATTGAGGCAATGTCTATATATGTAAGGGCATTTTTTATTGCATTGCAGAAAATCAATTGTATCATCATTTATGAAAGCAGAAGCAGAAGCAGGAGAGTTGCATTTGGCACATACAGGATCGAAGGGGTCGAGTACGCATTCACTGCAACCAAAACACCCTCAACCTGGGCACATGAGCATAATAATTAATATATTGAACAATATAATATACAACTACACAACAAAAAAAAGAAAAACTGCAGAAAATTGGTGAAGGCAATTTGTATGAGCAAAGTGAGGATGAAATTGTAGATCTATATGCACAATAGTTGTAGAGCTAGTTAGTTTCTTGAGATCCTGTACTATGTCTGTTCGCAATTTTGTTACAAATGTTGCTTGGGTTGTGCGAAAGATCATTTCTTTAACATCTCTTTTCTTTGTTATATTTTTGGAGAGCATAAGTGGAAATTGCCCTTTATGCAATTGTTGTTCCATTGAGGAAAACAAATTTGAATAGGTGTCAAACAATTGCAACTGCAACATGGAACAATACAATAGTTGTGTAACATAACCAAGATACATGGACATGTGAAAGTAAAGGAAAAAACTGGATATGGAGAACGGTACCATTGCCTTGTCACTGTCTGACTCTCCATATTTTGTATGGAGAATGTGTTGCGAGACAAGTTTTCTTGCGAGTGTGACAACTGCACCAATGGTTCCGATTGGGTAAGTGTCATTGCTCTGTACAAGTTGGATGATAGTTGTGTCCGGGACGAAACGATATTCAGAACAAATAGTGGGAATATTTTCCACAATACTTGTTTCGTTGAGCGATATAATCACCACAATCATACACCATTTTAGGCAATATATTAAAATTTGTAATGGATATCCCATTACCTGTCAATATCTTTTCTGCATGTTTCTGGACAAGTTGTGTGGGAATAGTCAGTGTGACTGTCATCAGGGCCTCGTTGTTTGTCACGCCAGCATGCATAATGGATTTAATTTTGTTTGCCTTGTCCAAGTAGGTGCTATAGATGACCATTATGTCCCCAATGAACACTTGTCCAGTTCGATGATTGTTCAAGCCTTCTATTGATAGCATTTTGGGTGTTATAAGTTTAGACCCAGTGACATTTTTTGAACAGGAAAAGTAATGTCAATGGTAGTTTGCATTATTTTTTTGTTTTCTTTTTTCCTGGCATAAATGTACAAGTAGACGCACAACTTGGATGAAGTATGGAGCCATAGTTTTGCAAACAAACCTCATAGTCTGCGGAACTTGCGCTATGTTCGACGTCTCACTTGCGCTCGTTGATACTTCTTGTGAACTACAAAGTATGTGTTGCAGATGACATCAACATATTTACCATGGCATAGATGAATAAATAGTTGGGGATATTTGTTTGGTAAACATATGAGGAACACAATGTATGCATCTTTACCTTTGGCCTTGTTAGTTTGTTGATGTTTGCGATGATTGACCGCTCATGGCCATGTCACTAGTCCAACTTTTTCTGATGCAAGCATGTGTAGATGAACATAAGAAGGAATAAATAAGCATATGCATTGTATATTGTCCATAGTTGTTCTAAATGTCACATACAGGGTCAAAGGAGATGGAATACGAAATAGGGTGTCAAGGGATACTCGGGAAACATGAGGACCCGATGGTCAAATTGTATGCCAAAGATTTTTTGAATGCAAAAATGTGTAACAGGAAATAAGGCATGATGGGTGGGGGGGTATGACGACTAATATGTATATTGTGGAACCTTTGAAACTAGAGGTGCAATTGTTAAGGTCCTAACCCACACATAGGTAGATCAATGTATTCAGATGTAATAAAGGTCAATATTAATAAGACCTTTCAATAAAATAGAATAAGGCGGATGTAAGAAGACCTA
>JZKD02S0145993.1:271339-282521 GCA_000966675.3 Picea glauca
GGATATTATTGTAACAGAGCGCTGCTCGATTGGAGGTTGCCCCCTCGAAGAGGCCTGTGAACATTGCTATCTGATTCAAGTGCTATTTCTGTTGCTATTTCGTATATCATTTTCTGTGTATTGTGAAGATTATGCTGGATATTTTACTGTTATTCTGTCATTTCTAGCATTTCGTTTCTGTTCTGCATATTTTATATATCTAGTATCTTGCAACAATCTTGAACCCGCGATCTTAAAAGTGGCTAAGTATGGAATGAGGAAATCGTCGGTCGGAGTCGTGATATAGAAGCATGAGTATAAATGTGAACCCGTGAGCCCGCCAACCCGCGCACCTAGACATTTTCGGAAATACGACTAAGCGAAGAAACTAAAAAGAGAAAGTAGATGAGAAAAACGAAGGGGAATTCGGTTAAGTATAGAAGAGGGAAAAAAAAAGGGATAATAGAAAGTGGGAAAATTAGAAATGGGGAGGGCAATGTTTGGAAGGGGGAAGTCTCAACAAAGGCCTATGGTTGCCAAATCATCATTTTCTAGTCCAATATTATATGCACCCACCTGTTTTGTGTGTTTGATTTACTAGCATAGTTGATATACCTTTTTGAAGATTGTACTACAACCCCATCTGTTGTGGCATATAAAAAATCATCTTCCTGTCCAACCAATATGTTTCTTTCAATGTAGCAGTGCTGAACATACAGTGGACATGAAGGTAAGTTAGTATGCAAAAAGACATGTAAAAGAAAGAAATACAGTTCTATTTATTTCAACGCAGCAGCAAAGAGAATACAATTCACATAAGGATAAGTTACTATGTAGAAAGATACGTAGTATCTACATACAATAAAATAGGCGCAAAGCAGTAGAACAAATGCACATACAATAAATGAAATACTAAAAACTGAAATATGAAATAAGAGTAGAGGCATGCACCTTTGTAATTCCTCCTCTACATTTGCGACAAAGAGTCCATTGTCTTCTCCAACCAGTTTGTTTGTTTAAATGTAGCAATGCAGAAAAATACAATGAACATGAAGGAAGTTGGTATGCACAAAGACATGTAAAAAAAATAAACAGAGTTCGATTTATTTCAATGTAGTGGCACAAAAAATACAAAGGACATGAAGATAAGTTATTATGTAGGAAGATATGAAATATCTACATACAATATATTAGGTGAACACATATACAGACAATAAATGAAATACAAAACAACGGAATATGAAATAACAATACAAGCATGTACCTTTGTATCTCCTCTTCCACACCTGCGGTAAAGACTCCTTCGTTTTCTCTAGCTATTTTGTTTGTTTCAATGTGGGAATGCACAAAATACAATGAACATGAATGGAAGCTGGTATGCAGGAGAGAACACGTAATATGTACATACACTAAATGAGAATCAACGAATAGAATAAAAGATAGTTAGAAACATGAACCTTTTCTTTTCTCCATCCATGGTTGTAATTATATAAAAATTTTGCTACCCAAAATATATTACAAGCCAGACAATATTAATGATTTTGGTTTTCTACAACAAAGTATCCAGATATGCTTTGAGACATGGAAATATAATTTTTCAGTATCTTTGGTGTACATATCATATTTCAAGTACAAGACAAATTGTATCGTGGTCACACCAGTTTGTGTAGATGATAAAGAGGCGGTATTGTGATATGGACACATTTCACCATATATGGTGAATAAATGCGTTTTGCACATGTTTTATCTTAACAAAAATACATTAGACATTGTAATTGCACATGTAGTTGTCCAATTATTTGTTATACCACTATTTTGTATCATGTCAACACTGAAGTATCCTAGAATGATAATGGTTTCGTCCAAATGTAAATGGTGTGATGCATTTGAGAACAAATTCATTATGCTAGCAATGTTGCATGCCAAACAACATAGAATTTGAATTGGAGCAAAGACATGATACTGCAAAGACATGTAGGTATGGTCCAGAGCTAGGAAAATGAATTGGAGCAAAATTTAAGAGCATGATAGGTGGTCACGGGACATGCACTAGATCTCGAGTTCGCTAGAGACGACAAACGACAAAATCGTAGGTCCACTTGTGGGTGCAGGACCTAAAATCCGCAAAGTGAATAAAAAACAACTCCAACTACCAACGCACGACCCCCAACCCTACAAAGCCAAAGCAAACAAAAGAAAAAAACAAGCAAAAAACCAGCAAGCAAGCACAAACATGCCCAACTGCAGCCCCAGGACCTCATACTAGCAAACTTGAGCCAAACAACAACAAGCAACAAGCAACAAGCAACAAGAAACAAACCAACGAACCAATGAACAAGCAACAACCACTGAACCGATAAACAACATATGTATCTCCAATGATTACCAAACTGTAGCCCAAGCAGAGAAGGAACCAAAAACATATGACAAGCATGCCAATAGAAATAATCAAACATTCTTACTTGCAAACTAAAAACAGTGAACAACAAAGAACGAATATAAATGAAATCATGGTATCGAAACTTACTCCGAAAGGATGAACGACATAAGCGCAGGTCCAATTGTGGGTGCAACACCTGGACCCCACAAACTAAAAAAAAATAGCTCCAACTGCGCATGCAGGACCCCAACCCTCCAAAGTTGAAGTAAACAAAAGCAAGCAACAAGCACCAACAGGTCCAACCGCAGGCATAGGTCCTCAACCTTGCAAAGTTGAACCAAACAACAACAAGCAACAACCGACGAACCAACGAACAAGAAGCACCCACCGAACTAGTAAAGAATGTATGTATCTTCAACGATGACCAAATTGCATTCCAAGCATAGACAAAGTATGAACAAACAATGGCTATGCAACTGGCGGTGGACAACAATATTGTCCAAATTCACTGCAACATTGTATGGAAAAATTCAAGGAAAACTGTACTCCGAGAAGTCTATTTAGGTAAACATTTAAGGCTGTCATGTTGTTTAAGGGCCTCGTGGTATGCAAACATTTAAGCTATCAGGCCTATTTCAGGACCTCACGCTATGTAAACATTTAAGTTGTCAGTCCTATTCAAGCACCTCAAAAAAAGTGTCAATGCTCTAAACCTTCAGTATGTAAACATTTCAATACAAATAGAAATAATAATAAAATGACATATTAATATGAAGTCAACGAATTATCAATCGCTATAGTCCCTCTTCGCCTTCGGCAGGGACTAATAATAATAAAAACATTAAAAAACAATGTCGATGCTCAAAACTTTCGGTATGTAAACATTTCAGTAAAAATGTAATAAAAATTAAAAAAGAGCGTCTAAGCTCAAAACTTTGGATATCTAAACATTTACAACACTGGGAACAATGAAGCTGGCAATAAGACCTCCAATATATTCTCCAATGAGACGATGACATATAAGGTTTTTTTTATTATATAAAAAATAATGTTTTTACTTCTATAGTACGAACAATACAGATGATGCGAAAATTTATAGTCAAAGGACATATTAATATGAAGTCAACGAATTATCGATCACTATAGTCCCTCTACACCTTCGGTGGGGACTAATAAGGGGTAGGTATGGGTGTGTGTTATGTGTGTGTGAGATAAAGGTACATACATATGCCAAGAACTGCTAAGAGAATCATCACACCAACAACCACAATTAAGGTATCTTGCTTGGTATCACAAATCCCACATGCATGATGCAAGCTTGGATGCTTGTTTTTCTTTGAACTTCGTGTCACTTATTTTTCCAAAGATGCCTATTTTTCTTCCTTATCAAAATTTGTCTTGTAGTTTCTTTCTTTTGATGCTAATTTGAACTACAACATTGAAACCCAACATTATAAACCACGTATACTAAGGAAACATTATAGTACGCAAAACCTTCATCACATCTGGTAACTCTTTATAGGAATACAAAACTATAATCGTTTCTTATAAGAAATGATTGAAATGGAGATATGTCATCAAAGACTTCTCCAATCAAGAATTTTAAATTTGTAACATTTGATGTTAAAAAATATTGTTTTTTCCAATACAATTGACAATTACAATGTCAACGAAGTTCATTGTTTTGACTACTTTATCAATCTTATTTCCAAAATAAATGCATTTAGTATCATCATAAAATTTCCAAGTTCCACCCCCAGATGGGGTGCCACGTCGATAGCATGCAAAGCCTCGTATTAAAGGATCCTACCACCACCCTTGCTCCCATTTCTCGTATGGAGGACAACATTTAAGGTGCTTCCGAGCAGGTTCGACAGTTCCCTCGCACAGGTTTAATGGAGCCTTCATTGCGCCATGGATGGTGGATGACGATGGGTACGAGAGGCATGCACAAGGTCACTTCAAATCCCTTAGCGCCCCTCCATTTCCTCTAGGTATGTTATGGTTCCTCCCACTCGGCTCAACTATTGCATTTTGGCTTTTCTCCTGTCATTCTCCGTGCTCTACGATTTATCAAGCCACTTCCAGTCTAGTTTTCCTTCACCTCCATTCCATAAGCCTAAGAGAGGGCCCTCCTGGTACAACTATGCTGCCAGGTAGCGTCACATTCGTAGGCTTACCCAGGCTTCTTTGACCTCTATGATTTACTGAGATAGGGAGAAAAATATGCCTCTAATGGCCATTGTAGAGGAGGAAATTTCGGAAGAGCCAATTATGGTTCCACTAGACTCCCTCTTCTACACAGTTCCAGAACCCCATGACTCGCCTAGCACCAATCACTCTATCCCTGCTACAACATGTTTCATGGACTGGGTGACTTGCATAATTCAGGAAGAGATTCCGTTGGTCGACTGCCCAGTAGAGCCTCCACCACCCTCCTCAGCTCTGGTCCGAGACTAACACTCCACTTGCCTCCTTGTGCCAGAGCAGTTGGAGCTCATCTTTGAGATGCACATGGATATGCAAGAACAACTTCACAGACATACATTTCTCAGCAGTCGACTCGACATTCTGTATGGAGAGCTCTCGACGTCACAAAGCCATCAATGTTTCCCGACCTGCACGCAACCATACGTCTTCACGCCTCATGGTTGAACTCAGGCCGACACAGGTTTCACTGGTTCTTTTGATGATTAATCCTTTCCTTTCAACTCTATGCACTTTTTCAAAGACACAATGGATTTTCCATACTCCTGTTCAACATTCTCTCTACATGTTCAAATAGTTCATACACTACATTACCCTGCCACCTGTCCCAGTTTCCAAATGTTTGGCGGAACAGGTGGCAGTTTTCTTGTCATGATACAACTAGAACAGAAGGTCACCATCTGTTTTGGTTTCCACTTGTCATGATATAGCTAGAACATAAGGTCACCATCTGTGTTGGCGAAACAGGTGGCAGATCTCCAAACATTGCTTCGTTATGTATGACTACAACAATTTTTTGAGGAATTAAATCTGTTTATTTACAAAAAAAAAAAAATTCCAAGTTCCACGAATTATTGGAAAAATTATCTTCATTATCCTAGTATTATTGGAGAAATTATTTTCAATATCGAGTATTATCGATGAGAGTTTGTAGTTAAAATTGTGGCTTGGAAATGTAGTTTTGTGCAACTTAAAATGCTAAAATTATCGGCGTTATTGGTGGAATCATGTTGCCCAAGATGAAAAATGATATTTTCATACATAACATATATATTAAGACAAGGAGCAAAACATAAGGTAATTTCAAGTATCTAACCATTAACTGATATCAACAATGTACTCATCAACACTAAATATAATAAAAAAGTTATGACCATGGACACAATCACAAATAATGCAATAGTTTTAAGTGAAAATTTGGGAGTCTAGAGGAAAACCAGTGAAACAAAGTATATTGATGCTGTAAATGTGACCATGCGATACTCCATGGCCATTAACGGTAACCCCATCTTGATACTCATCCTCCTCCACATCAAACTCGTCCTCCTCATCCTCCTGCTCAAATTCATCCTCATCCTGGTCATCCAGGAAGTTCAGAGATCGAACCCCATTGGACTTGTATTCGTTGGTATAATTATCAAGATCCTCCACATCTTCATCTTCTAAATCCACTTACTCCTCTTCGTCATCTGAATCAAGTCTCTCACGCCTTCAATGTCCGTATTTTATAGAAACTTGAGGGATTTAATGATGTTGAAAACCCTAGTTCTGTACTCTGGCAGACGCATCACATGGCACTCGTACAGGTCCAAAGACACAAGGTTAAACTATGACAACCAAACAAGATCGTCCAATACTTGTATTCTATCATTCAACAAGGGATTTAAGCCCCTCTTGCACCAGATGGTCGAGGCCATCGGAGATTCTGTTGTCATTGATAAGGAGATGCTTTAAATGAGGCAAGGATGGAAACCCTTCCAGAGAAGTTAGGTTGACATTGCCTAACAACAGTTGCTGTCTCCTTGAATGACAATGGAAATGATAGTTTTTCTTTGAGAAATGGAGAGGGAGTCGGCCCATGTTTTAGATGCATGTAAATTATTCAAGGTACCAAAAATGTGGTCCAGTTAATGGGGATGTGCCAATGGAGGCAGTGGAAACAAAATCAATATGATTCGATATTATCACTGATAACAAAGAGATAACAAGAGATAGGGAGAGATAGGGAACTGGCAACAAAGAGATAAGGAGGAGAAATACATAATTGACAACAAGGAAGAAATAAGGAGGGATACGCAACTGACAACAAAGAGATAAGTTATCGAGTGGGAGAATGGATCCTTGCATTAAATTGGTCATGTGTGCCCTCTGCAAATTGTAGTAAATCTCATATTAGATATTTTCCTTGCAGTAAATACAACTTTTCTGCGCTTATGGAAAGTATTAAGTAGTCACTCAATCTTCCGTTGGATCTTCTTCAAGGCCTCGTTAGCTCTATACTGAAAAATGAAACTTTAATCTCAGAAGTCTAGTGGAGCAATAAGTCGGCATGCTCTTTTATAATCCAACCCTTTGGAAGGTCCCCAATAACTAAATTTAATATAGACTTCATTTCGTGTCGTGTTCATTTCATTTTCAGAGGCCTAACATTAGGTATGCTCGATTTGACAGATTTTGAATGAACAACTCATCTATCTGTCTACGTGTTAATTGGTCTATGTAATCCTTGGTATGTAAGGATTTTTAAAGGTGGATAGATGGTTTTAGAAAACCTGACCCTAAGATACGCCTTCAACATAAAAATGAACCGTGAAACATTTGACTTACACCTAAGAATCGTATCATGTGTTTGCGGTTGTGGGAATCCAATCATTAATTTCTTTCCGGTATGTCGGCATCCCATCCTCCATCTCTAGCTGTTATGGCAACATGCAATCATTGATGAGACGTCAGTATGGGGCGACATGTAATCGTTTATCATATGTCGCAACGAGTTATCGTTTCTTGAGAATTAAGGTCACGTTTTCGGGGTGTTGGATATGTATATAACAAACAAAACATGAAAGGGGAAAGGAGGGGCACGTGGGTCCCCCCCACATTAAATTCTCAATTTAATGATTTAAATCTTATTTAAAAATAAAACCGCTATTTTATTTAGTTTTTCATTAATTATTAAAAAAATAAATCAATTTTTGATTTAAATAATATTTGTTAAATTTAAACCATTCTCCTCCTTTTTTTAAAATAATTTTTAAACTAGATATTTGCGGATTGGTGTGTCCATTTAATTCTTTAAATCTTATTTAAAAATCAAAACTCCCATTTTATTTAGTTTTTACTTAATTATTAAATAATTTTTTAATTTAAATAATATTCATTAAATTTAAACCATACTACTCCCTTTTCTTTTTTTAAATAATTTTGAAACCAGATATTTGTCGATTGGCGTGAAACAAGGAATGTTAATCAATTACTTTGTTAAAGGAGATTTTGACGCTATCCAATATGATTTCAAAGGTTCATAACTTGCTCATACGACGTTTGATTGGGGTACCATTTTTTGCGATGCGGAGAGCGCGGGGAAACCTTTCCAGTGAGATAACTTACCATGTCATTCAAATATTCCAACAGTGTCACAATTAACGAGGTTGGCTTGGGAGAGAAATACTTGGTGATCGTTCTAACACTTCCGGGCCTCATATTTCAATTTCGTCAGTTGTGTTGGAATTGTAATCACATAAATCATACAGTTTGCTTGCTTCATGGATGAAAAATACACTATGACAAGTTCCCAAAAATTGCGAACAAAGCCATTTTTTAATGAAAGTTTGGGTCTAATTCTTTCTATTGCTTCACCCAAATTCGGTTCGATCAGTTCCTATGTTATTTGTGTTATATAGGCTCTTAATCCATCCATTGGAACTGAGGTTCTCTATCAATGGATGATAAAAATTTTCTCAAGAAAACAACCAACTGACGTTTGGAGCACTTGACCTTGTTTATGAGCTGGGAGGACCAATTCTACCATGAGATGCAATTCAAAACCAACGTAAGTCTTGTATATGTTGCAATTAACCCACCTAATGATAAACAACACTTTAATGATCAAGGTTAGTCATAAAATCAAAAGGCACAAGTTATGCATGATAGTATGGTGTGCACAATGAAAGGTGTTGGTGACACAAACAAACTCAATCACGACTGCAACATGATGTAATTTAGGAACAATATGCAATCAATCATCAATTATCCAATCAGGCATGAAATGCTTAATTGTTGGAAATCATAGGAACCTGATTAATGGGCGCAATGAGGAGGATTTGAGTCGGAGGAACTTGGGAGAGGCTACGAGATGAAAGCCTCTTACTGACATGGTCTATGTTGGTGAGAGAAGGAATATCATTGTTGATACACTCAGTTTCAATGAGGGGTCAACATGGCATACTGGTGGAAGAAGAGGGAAAATCACTGACAAGCAGTGTTTCAGATAGGAAGAAAGGAAGCTATTTGATAAACCATGTATTGACAAAAGATAAACAAACCTCGTCAATACACCATGTATCGACGAAAGATAGACAAACCTCACCGATACACCACGTATTGGCGAAGATAGGGGGATCTTTGTCGATGCATCGATAGTCGGAGGAGGATGAAGCGTCAACATATCGACTGTCACATAAAGTTTGTTGCTGGTTGTATCGATGTTCACGGGGATATTGTCGTTGATGTATCGATGAAGAAAAGGAGATTTGTGTCGGTGTATCAGAGGTTGTGAAATGATTGATTGCTGACACATAAACAAGTTGCAAGAAAATTATTAAGTGTTGGTTGCTTCAGTCGTATTGGAAGATAAAGTGGATGTTCACCAATACATTCTGTATCAGTGAGGGAAATAAGATACTTGCCGATACATCCTATATGGATGAGGGTAAGAAGATAATCGTCGATATAGTCTGTATTAATGAAGTAAATTGGATGCTCGTCAATATAGGTTGTATCAACGGGCCAGAGTGATCTTGAAAAACGTTGAAAATGGTCAAGTTTGGAGAATAAGAAGAGAGTCTCGGGCTTTAACATTTGCGTGAAAGATATTAAGAGGTTTTCCAGCAGCAAAAGTTTCATAGGGGGGCCAATTTATTCTCTTGGAGTAATGGTGAAAAGAATAAATTAGGAGGGTGTTGTACAGGTACAACATAACCATAAATCAATAATAAACAAGAGACTTTATCCTTGCTTATCCCAACAGTCGTTCAATTACAACTTGATCAATTACCATTGCAATAGGGGGAAATAAATTTGGTTTAACCAGAAGATGATCTTCCTTACAAAATTTTCCTATGGTCCCACGTTCATATTTTGTTCTTCAAGAGGATCCTTTGACCGATTAGTGCTTGGATATCAGGGTTCATCATGATCCAATTGAGGTGAGAATGATGGAAGTATTTTAATATGTAGATTCTAAGAGTTTCGACTCTCATGCTCATTATTGTTGAAGTACTATGTTCCAATTTACAACCAACAACCATTAGTTATTCTTTCAGTAGCAATTACATCAAGGCATCTTTCTTACTTATGAGATTTCATGATTGGTTCCACTGGAAGGGTGACTATGTTGATCTTTCCCATCTAACGGATCACCTAGCTACATGGTTGCATTGGTCCTTCGAGTATGTTGATTGATCATGACATCTTTAAGTGAAATTGTTGGGGGGTAGTAGTCTTTGTTCAAATTTTCCAATTAGATGTAGTTTCCTTTCCTTTTCACAATGCCATTTTCATATTTCAATCTTGCTGATTTTCATGTTTTAGGACCACAATTTAACCATTTTGTTTTGCAGATTTTTCCTTTCAAAGTCATCCATTTTCAAGTTTAGGGTAAGAGTCACTGATTTTTTCCTTATTATATCAACATGTGGTCATGTCTTCTGATGTAGTTTTCTCCTTACATTCATGTCTGGTTGGTCCGAAGCCTCTGAGTGTCTTATCACAAGTTGTTGAGTCTTCTATTGTCTTATCATTAGAGTGAGCCTAGATGGGGGTCGTTTGTTCATTTTCCAAAGCATTGACTCTATTAGGAAGGGTAGATTTGAAGAGACATAGGAGATTCTTGATTCATCTTATGTTGTGTCTCATCATTTCTTTCCATTGAGTCATATGTTTTGAGTTAGTCATCCCCCTCATCTAACAGTAGGGACACTGTGCTATACATCTTATATCTTCTTGAGTTATCACTTTGTGTTGAGGGAAGAGTTTCCATCATTTATTTTCCTTTCAACAGATCATCCTGCATCGACTTTGACACATTATCTAGGGATGATCCAAAAGTAGAGCACCTCGATGGCTATTTTCCTCATTGGCAGCTATTTCACATTCGACAAGGATGAGAATTATTGGGCCTTGAATGAATGATCCTTGTCATTGTTTGACTTAAGTACATCTTCCATAGTAACAATTTGTGCTCATACCTTAGGACCCACTGACATTATTGGTGGGTTTCCTTTGCACTTGGCAAGTGTTTAATTTATTGACATATGACTAAGTGAATCTCTCCCATATGTAAACTTCAACACATTTACCATAGAGAGGAGTGTACATAGTAGGTGGTAGCAGGTAGCGGATTTGGACGAGACCCCTTATCTTTTCATATAGTCAATGGGAGGTTTATATTTGTTTTGACTCCATTTCCCATTGGATAAGAATTTGGGATCACATGTTAGCTTATAGGTGTTGGATCATGTTGTCATTGATGCCAATGGTTTGTCATTGATGCCAATGGTTTGATTACTTGGGAGATTGTTGGATCATATGTCTTTGATGTAAATGGTTTGGTTTGAT
>JZKD02S0145993.1:288573-304721 GCA_000966675.3 Picea glauca
ATGATATCTCAAATTTGAATGAGTGATTTATCTCAAATAGAATTTTGAAAATGACGAAGCAAAAAAAGATATGCATAAGAAAAAAGAGAATTGAAATAAAATAAACATAATGTCTTCACATTCAACATAGCTGAAGATGAAAATCTAGGAGCACATAAATATATAAGGAGACAAAATAATAGTTTTATTTGGAATATATGAAAAAAAAATAGTTTGCTACATATTCCTGGAAATTTAAATGCATTTGTCATATAGACTGGGATTGGGGCTCCCGCGGACCATAAGAGAAATATGTACAAGAAATAAGACTGTGGAAAGATGAAGTGGGAGATGGTAGAGTGTAATACTTGAAAAATAGAAATGGGAAGATATCAATCTTTGGCTATAGATTTCTATTCAGAAAAGGTGGAATAACTGGATTGATAAACAAAGGACTATAAGTATAGACTTACAACGATGGCACACATAAGTATTTTTGGTATTTGATTGCTGATGCCTTTTCCTGTTGGTTTTCATCGCCGACCCGCTTGAATAACTGGATTGATAAACAAAGTATTTATAGCGATGTTCCATATAAGCATTTTTGCTATTTGCTTGCTGATTCTTTTTCCTATTGGATTTTGTTGGCGACCTGCTTCGAGTTCTCTTCAATGTAGCTTCTCAATGGGGCGACGTTGATGTCATTCCAGATTTTAATGCTGAAAAGTTCATTTTCTAATTCGCTTAGATCAATAGAAATATTACACAGAGCTTGATGAATGTCTCCATTTTGTACCGAATAACGGAATAGCTAGTTGTCCACGTGTTCTTCATGATATTCAAGAATCCTGTAAATTTTTTCTAAAGACAATGCCTTAAAATTATCAACTTGTTTATCGAAAGCTTGCTTGGTTAATGCCAATGATTTGAGGATTAAGCTGGGGTCTTGGAGGTCGTTGGTCCTTCCGACTAAGTCTATTTTGGTGAGCTTTGTGAATAATGTTTCTTTCTTTGATATTGCTTTCTCACATGATTGGACGATGAGATACATGTTCTTCACCTTCTCTTTCCAACATGATTCTAATTGAGTGAGTCATTTTTTGGAGGGGAGATCATGTTGACTTCTTGTCCTGTCTGCCATGTTGTTGACATGAAAGGCAAAAGGGATGACTGTGTGGAAATAGAAAGTTTCTTCATTTTTAAAATTCCGTCTGCAAAAGTTCGAACAAGTTATGTGCCCTACTTCCCAGGGATTCCATATTTTGTGATGTTTCCTATGCCTTAGTAATCAATTCCATTCTTTTGTTGATATTTTTCTCCACATATCCTCTACACGATGCGAGGAATCTGGAGGAGCCTTTTAGCTTTGCTGCAGGGGTGTAGGGAGTTGCAGGGATGGCTATTGTCAAAGGATTGCCAAGCAATGGCATAAGAAACAAAGTTTCCTCTAATTCCTTGATCCGGTCCTTTAGTCTGGCATTCTCGACCTTAATGACTCCAATGGAATCATGAAGAGCATCTCCGGTTTCCATGTGAAGTTCAGAGATTTTGGACGCCTGCATATTGGCAAGGTCAAGTTCTAAACGATGTTTTATTTTCTTATTTTTTACATCTCTTTTTTAAATAATTATTTTTTTAGATTCTCTTTCAAAAACAACACTCTAGAATACAAAGGATTCATCTTCGTAATTTTTTTTGGCATCAACTATGTCCATTGGGTAGCTATGGTGAATCGCATCTCCTGATTGATCAAGGTTGCAGAATATGCTATCCAGATCAGCGTCAAGATCCATGTTTTCACTCTCAATTTTGGGCTCGTCTGCCTCCCCTACAATTATTTTTCCCTTCTTCTCCATAGGAAGCTTGTGAGAACTATCAATTTTAGGATGAACCTCGTCCGCTTGAAGAACTTTGGGTTGCTTTGTTACTGTGGCAGGCCGTTGGAGCGATGATTTGTTACTATGGTGGTTCTGGTCCTCAGGCTCGAAGATGTTCACTGTATCTCCACAGAACTACTACGGAGGTGCTGCCAGTAGTTTATGAAAACGTTGGTTTGCTCCAGACACTGCTTGAAATGAACAAATGGAGGGGATAATATAACCCCCCAGAAATGTTGGTTCAATGCGTGCGAATGGAAAATCTCCTCGAGCTCTTCGCTCATTAATGACAATCTCTATGCGTGCTGTATGGTGAGCTATTAGAAGTAAATCTTAATTATTGCATACTTATAAGTGCGAAGGTGGCGGTTACGACGAAGAACATTTAAGGATTGGAGGTTTTGTGAACGAACCAAGCTGGCGGCGTGCGAATGACATTCCATGGTATTTGAAATTAAGATTGGGAAGGGATAACAAAAAGCCTCCACAAATATTGGTTTAGTGCGCATTAATGGCATATCTTCTCAAGCCTTGAACCCATCAATGATAATTTACACGGTGCCTACACGATGAGTTGTTAGCATTAAAGATTTAGAAACAAGACACACACACACACACACACATAAATATATAAACATTATTTTTTATTATAGACATGTGTGAAGGCGATGAAGACGAGGAAGAGAAAGCTCTGAAAGGCGGTCGGACGAGCTTCAAAATAATTTTACAGGAGATAGTGAGTACATGTGACTGTCCAACGGTGAAACTGCATGAGTCAGAATTTTTGACTGCAAAACACGTAAAATGTAAGAGGGCATGATGGTGCAGTTCATCGGACGACGGTTTGTATATTTTTGGAATTGCGGGAAAGTGGCTAAGTAAGAAATAGGAAAATGTTGGTCGTGCTCATTTTCAGAACTAGGGTTTGAAGATTTCGTGAACAGGCCAACCCGAGGTCCCGCGAATGACATTCCAATTATGAGCAGCCTACGAAGTAGTGTGATTTTGTGTAGGCTTTCAGGGAGCATAGCGAAGGGAAGGATGTACAGTATTTGGATTGCGGGTTCTCGAGCTGGCGGGCTCAAAATTGGGCCTCTATTTTTCCGTGCCTTAGAAATAGTACCCAGACTTCCGCGATATAGAAATTGAGAAGCGGACTTGCGGGCTCAACATTGCACTTTTGTTGTTCCATGTCCTCCAAACAACACTTGAAGTTACGTGATATACAAATTGACAGACAAATTGCAGGGATGGTGGGCCTAGGATTGCGATTGTTTACGGATCGAAGTTCCACGATATACAAATTTCGATATTGTACACTTTAATTGGATGGCAGGAAATTGCAATTGTATTGGTCTGTGTCCTCCAAAAAACACTTGGAGTTCCGCGATATACAAATTGACAAACGAACTTGCATACTTATACACTTTTGGATTGCGGGTTCTTGGGCTGGCGTGCTCAAAATCGGGCCTCTATTGTTCCGTGTCCTACAAGTAGCAGGCAAAGTTTTTCCATATACAAATTGACAGATGGACTCCAGGACTGGCGGGCTCAAGATTGCGATTGTCTACATATATAACATATAACATATATGTTATATATCTAACATTATCTAAAAACATTATTTTTAAGTACTAAAATATGAATATTAAATATTGATATTGTACAATTTATTTAAAGAAAATTATCAAATGAGTGGCAAGCTTTGAGTCCGGGTGCAATTGTAGATCACTGAAGTTTCAGGCATAGGATGTATACCGCGCACATAGGGCATGGGAGCTGGATGACGCCGAGAAAGGAACCCGTGGCCATAAAATTCGCGAACTATGAAAACAAATGATGGTCGATTGGACACATGATGTAGAGATATAGATGGACATGAAAGCTGCCACTTCACCGTCTAGGAACCCCCGACCATAGACATGGAAATGAGAGTTCGACAAGGTGTAGCTGGGAACCCACGACCATAAAATTGGCTAAGGAAACGAAAGCGCTCGGTCGGACTCATGGTGTATATTTCATAATTCATGTGCAACACCAACTGTTTGGTGACCAAATCAGTATGTGTACAAATCATGGAAAAGTAAATATGCACCTTTATAAAGTATGTACGGATCACCACTTTTTCGATCCCAGGTTCTCGGGTTGGCAGACTCAAAATTGGGCCTCTATTGTTCCGTTGTCCTACAAATAACAACCAGAGTTCTGCGATATACAAATTTACAAATGGACTCCAAGATTGGCGGGTTCAATATTGCGATTATCTACATCTATAACATACAACATATATGCTGTATAGCTAACATTATCTAAAAACATTATTTTCAAGTACTAAATTATTAATATTAAATATTGATGTTCTACAATTTAATTAAACAAAGTTATCAAATGAGTCGTAAGATGTGAGTCCATGTCCAATTGTAGATCGCCGAAGTTTTGGGTGCAAGATGTATACCGGGCACACGGGGCATGAGAGCTGGATGGCGCCCACAAAGGAACCTGCAGCCATAAAATTTGCGAACTATGAAAACTAATGGCAGTCGGTTGAACTTGTGATATAGAGATATAGATGGACATGAAATTTGACACTCCACCATCTGGGAACCAACGAGCATAGACATGGATTACCCAAGTTTTGGATGCAAGATGTACACTCGGAACACGGGGAATAAGAGTTCGATAACGCGTAGCAGGGAACCTACGTGCATAAAATTGGTTAAGGAAACGAAAGTGGTTGGTCAAACTTCTGCTGCATATTTCATAATTCATGTGCAACACCAACTGTGTCGTGACCAAACCAGTATGTGTACAAAGCAGGGAAAAAAAATATGTACCTTTATAAAGTATGGGCACGAGATTTTATAGAGCATGTACGGATATCGCATTCCAAACTTGGCCACTTTGTGGATCATGGGTTCTCGGGCTGTTAGGCTAAAAAATAGGCCTCTATTGTTCCAAGTCCTACAAATAGTACCCAAAGTTCCGCGATATACAAATGGACAAACAGACATGCGGGCTGGCTGAGATTTTATAGAGCATGTACACTTTTTGGATCGCGGGTTCTCAGGATGGCGGGCTAAAAAACATGCCTCTATTATTCTGTGCGTTTCAAATAGAACCCAAAATTCCACGATATACAAATTTACAAGAGGACTTGCGGGCTGGCTGGCTCAACATTGTACTTATATTGAGTTCCGTGATATATAAATTCACAGACGGACTCCAGCGCCGGCGGGCTCCGAGAAAGGAGAAATACATACTAAATATGTACTTTTATAAACTATGAACATGACATTTTATAGAGTATGTATAGATCCCTTATTCCATACTTAGCCACTTTTTTTGATCGCGGACTTGCGGGCTGACTGGCTCAACATTGCACTTCTATTGTCCCATGTCCTCCAAACAACATTTGAAGTTCCACGATATACAAATCCACAGACGGACTCTAGGACTGGCGGACTCAAGATTGAATATGTATTACACATTACATGTAAGATGTATCGTAGGTTATCGGGATGACGAGCTCTAAATTGACAGACGTACTCCATGAGTGGCATGCTCAAAATTGAATATGTATTACACATTACATGTAATATGTAATACATATTACATGTAATATGTACAATATGAAACGGGAAAGAGAACGTTCAGGCTGGCAATATAAAAGTAACTGGAAATCTGAACACGTGTATCTGCTAGTTCCGGACCTAGAAATTTTCCGAGGAATGAGTAATCCATAGTAAATATGTACTTTTATAAAGTATGGATATCAGATTTTATAGAGCATGCATGGATCCCTCATTCCATACTTAGCCACTTTTTGGATTGCGGGTTCTCTGCCTGGCAAGCTGAAAATTGGGCCTCTATTGTTTCGTGTCGTACAAATAGCACCCAAAGTTCGGCGATATACAAATTGACAGGCAAACTTCAGGCTGACTCGCTCAACATTTCACTTCTATTGTTCCGTGTCCTCCACGCAACACTAGGAGTTCCGTGATACATAAATTGATAAACAGACTCCAGGACTGGCGGGTTCAAGATTGCGATTGTCTACATGTATAACATATAACATATATGTTATATAGCTAACATTATCTAAAAACATTATTTTCAAGTACTAAATTATTAATAATAAATATTGATATTACATAATTTAATTAAAGAAAATTAACAAACGAGTCGCAAGCTTCTAGTCCGGGTCCAATTATAGATCACCGAAGTTTCGGGCGCAAGATGTATACCGCGCACACGGGGCATGAGAGCTGGATGACGCCCACAAAGGACCCCGTGGCCATATAAATCGGGAACTATGAAAACAAACAACGTTCGGTTGGACTCGTGATGTAGAGATATAGATGGACATGAAATCTACCACGCCGCCGTCTAGGAACCTGCAAGCATAGGCATGGATTACCAAGTTTTGGATGCAATATGTACACTCGAAACACGGGGAAAGAGAGTTCGATAACGCTTACCAGGGAAGCCACGGGCATACAATTGGCTAAGGAAACGAAAGGGCTCGGTTGGACTCGTAGTGCATATTCCATAATCCATGTGCAACACCAACTGTGTGGTGACCAGACCAGTATGTGTACAAACCAGGAAAAACTAAATATGTACCTTTATAAAGTATGGACATGAGATTTTATAGAGCATGTACTAATATTGCATCCCATACTTTCCCACTTTGTGGATTGCAGGTTCTCGGGCCGACGAGCTCAAAAAATAGGCGTCTATTGCTTCGTGTCCTACAAATAGCACCCAGAGTTCCGCGATATACAAATTGATAAGCAGACGTGCAGGGTGGCTGAGATTTTATAAAGCATGTACACTTTTTGGATCGCGGGTTATCAGGCTAAAAAATGGGCCTCTATTGTTCCGTGCTTTACAAATAACACCCACAATTCCGCGATATACAAATTGACAAGCGAACTTGCAGGTTGGCTGGCTCAACATTGTACCTCTACTGATTTTTGCGATATAGAAATTGACAGATGGACTCCAGGGCTGGAGGGCTCCCAGAAATGAGCAATACATAGTAAATATGTACAGATCCCTTATTTCATACTTAGCCACTTTTTTGGATCGCGGACTTGCGGGCTGTAAATTGGGCCTCTAATGTTCCGTGTCCTACAAATAGCACCCAAAGTTGCGCGATATACAAATTTACAAGTAGATTTGCGGGCTGGATGGCTCAACAATGCACTTCTATTGGATTGCGGACTTGCGGGCTGGTGGGATCTAAACTGGGCCTCTAATGTTCCGTGTCCTGCAAATAGCACCCAAATTTGTGCGATATACAAATTGACAAGCAGACTTGCGGGCTGGCTGGTTCAACATTATACTTCTATTAAGTTCCGCAATATACAAATTGAGAGACAGACTTCAGGGTTGGCGGGCTCTGAGAAATGAGAAATACATACTAAATATGTACTTTTTAAAGTATGCACATGACATGTTATAGAGCATGTACAGATCCCTTATTCCATACTTAGCCACTTTTTTGGATCGCGGACTTGCGGGCTCTAAATTAGGCCTCTAATGTTCTGTGTCCTGCAAATAACATCCAGAGTTGCGCGATATACAAAGTGACAAGCGGACTTGTGGGATGGCTGGCTCAACATTGCACTTCTATTGTTCAGTGTCCTCCAAACAACATCCAGAGTTTTGCGATATACAAATTGACAGACGGACTCCAGGACTGGTGAGCTCAACATTGAATATGTATTACACACACGAAGACAAGTGAACATAGAGGAATATATGGAGTGTCGAAGGAGGCACAAAAAAAAACAAAAAAACAAAAAAACAAAGCTGCAAACTCGTTCAACAAATAGAGACAGAGTAAACAAAAAACAATTTAATATGGAACACGGGCATAAAAAACGCACCTTTGCATGCATTCCTCTACATCTCTGGTTAGGGATTCTTTGCGGCATCTAGTTTTCTGGTTTGTTTCTATGAACACAAGTACAAAACATAAGGACTATGAACACAAGTTAGCATGTAAAGAAAAAGGCAAGTACTATGTACATAGACTAAAAAAAATAGAATAAGATGAATAGAGTAACATATAGTTTTTAGAAGGATGTACCTTTTTTGTTTCTTTTGCATAATGTATATTTTATAATTCAAGTACAATACCAACTGTATGGTGACCAAACCAGTATGTGTACAAATCAGGGAAAACTAAGAAGCTGAATAATTTTTTCTTTTGCAACAAGCTATACAAATATGCTTTGAAACATAGAAATATGACTTTGCAAAATGTTTGATGTATATCTCATAATTCAAGTGCAATACCAATTGTATCATGATCAAACCAATACGTGTCTAAGATAAACATACTGTATTGAGGAATGGGCACATTCGACCACACATGGTCAATAAGTGCGTTTTGCAGATGGCTTGTGTTGTGCAAAAGAAAGCAGAGATTGTATTTGCACATGTAGTTTTCCAATTCTTTTGTTCTGCCATTATTTTGTAGCATGTCAATATTGAAGTCTCCTACAAGCACAATGGGTCTATTCAGATGGAAATGTGCCAATGCATTGGAAATAACATCTACTATGTTGGAGAATGCTTCATGGGGAGCAACATATAGATTCAATATTGCAATTTCTGTTTCATAGATTTTTTTTTTGCAAGCACCACCTCAACATTCTTTTCTTTGATATGTATATGCTCCAAAATTGGTACATGTTTTTTCACCAATATCATCACCCCATGTGTAATGTAACTTGATTTGCAATTGTGATTTGTGAATTCTTTGTTCTGCATGCATAATGCCATGTATGTTTCTTGCAAGCACAAAATATCGGATTGAATTGTATCATAGTCATTGAGTATATTATCCATGTGTGCATTTAAGCTGTGCGTGTTAAGCGAGAGAATTGATACAGATGAATTATTTTGTATGAATTGGTAATCATAGTGCAATTTCCATTTTGCGTGGTCCCAAGTCGTTCCATTTCAATATCAACTTTCTATTTGACTTTGAAGTTATCTTTTGTAAGAGGACTTAGTAAATACAAGGAGTCTATGCTTCTGACACGGGACAATGCTGTGTATACAAGTCCATGTATCCGAATTCTAGCAGGCTGAAATGCAACATTATCAAGTGTTAATCCTTGTGATTTGTGGACTGTACGTGCACATGCAAGTTTAATCAGAAAATGTTTTCGAATTTTCAGTCGACCTGTCTTTGCTGATGTCAATACTAGCTTTGATATTCACAAAATAGGTGTCCAATCGCTTCCAGTGTTTGAATTATATATATAAGACAACTTGCTTGCTTGTCGCTTGCCTATATGCGGTTCATGGAACTTAATCCAAGGACATCAAGTTTTTCTGTTTTCATATAGCCTTTGAGTATTCCATCTGCACCATTGACCAAGCCATCCTGTGAATCATAGTTACAGGCATATAGTTCAACCAACATTTCTAATATGAGGACAAGCTGCAAAGGTAAAGTGGTTGTATGTTCATGACGTGGCACATTTCCATGGTTTTCTTCTTCCAGGTCAATTGAATTGATGATGATATCATCACCAGGCATGAGCGATAAAATGTGGCTGTTATGCATTGCAACATCCTTATTTGTGTAGAACAGGTAAGGGAACATTGGGTCTGTTGGTGCAGGCTGCAAGCACCTTGAATTGATATATGTTAAGTCATCATATGTTTGGCTATTTGTCCACATTCTATTCCGAATTGCAATGAATGTTTCATTTGTCTGGTGCATTGTAGTATGCAATTCAAAGCATTTAATATTGTCTCTCCAGAAGTCATGCGTCACTTCTTCCATGTTAACGGTAGGTTGTTCGAATATCAATGAATCTTAGATGGGCTGTGCCTGGTAAAGATCCACACAAAATATCATGTCAATGTTTCCAAAGTATTTCGTGTGCACATGTTTTATGCTTCTTAGTTGGTTGTCAATGGAATACAAGAACCAACTTCCAATCAAAGATGATTCATCTATAAAGACAAGTTGGAGTTCCTCATAAAGCTTAGACAATGTATTCAACATTTCCTTGCTAAGTGGAAGAAACTGTTACTTGTTAAAAGACATTAAAAATGCAAAGTGGACTATTGTTCCACCTGCATTATATGCAGCTTTTCCTATGTATGCAACTATTAGGCCCTTTGGTTTCATAGGATCAGAGGAATTGTTTGAATCATAGATTCGTATAAGCATTTGGAACAGTGCTTTCCCTGTGACTGTCTTGCCTGTTCCTACTCTGCCTATAAGGAACAAGTGCACAAGAGTGTCCATGTTCAAGTGTTTTTTAAGAGCAATGTCCTTTACAATTGTTTGTTGTTCTCGATTCAACAAACGTCTTATTCTGTGGTATTCATTATTTTCAATTAGGAAAGGACGTTTTGTGACTTGAAAACCAAGATTGATACGTTTTTCACCTCCACCTGCTGGAGGATGAGGCAAATTCGCTTGTAAGTCACAGGACTCGCAAGGAGTTCTGGTTGTTTTTCAGTTTGTGAATGTCTCATCAGGAATGTCAGGGTTTTCTAGCTCATTAACTACAATTTCTAGATCACCCCATGTTGGATTAACATTGTAGGCAAATCTAGCTTTATTGATGTGCACTATAGTCTCAGAGGAAACATACACAACCTCCCATGTAGATAAGTTATGTTTTAATGTCTCTTCGTTTTCATCGAACAAAACATACAACAACAATTTTTCTCTACAATAGTTTTCATAGTCATAATGTTTATTGTATTTGACAAACCGTATCACAGAGGGTTTTTTTCTTTTTGATACAGGCACACCATTTTTTTTGTAATGTGATATAGATTATGCTAAGCATATATGCCTAATAGGAGATGGACGCTGGAGGTAATAATCAATAATAGAGCGACATATCATGTCTTTTGAATTGTCAGGCTCTTGTTCTAGCAAAACTGATGGTTTAAGCAAAAATGTGCATTTTTCAAGTGGAGATGTGTTTATGAAGACACATTTTCTTGAACTACAAGTGAGGGGTAGGGAAAGTGCAATGTGAATTGCTTGCTGAGCAGACATTTGTTGAAGATTAATCAACGTGTTACCAAGTGTGCGTATCATTTGTATGGCATCAATATGACTTCTTTCATGTTCTTTGCGTATTCTTCTGAATGCACTTGTCATAGATTTGTCAACCTTTGTCATATACGAGGTACAATAGGATGCTGCAACATATGCATTGAACACGAACTGTGCATCTATATTTTCTTTCCACATAACTGACATGTTCTTGGAGAAACTATTGTTCCAAATATGGGAAAGTTTTCATTTAAGTAAAACTGTTGGTTGCTTAAGCATACATTGTATGGCTTTGATGTACTAATCTTCTGATAGATTTAGCTCTGTCAAGAACACATCGAAGCTCATCAGCTCGTCAAATTCTCCTTGTTCTATAAATGCGAACAATGATTTAGATTTCTCAACAACAACACTGTCCTCTAAAATAAGTGGCTCTATGATTCTTGTAGCTCTCATTGGCGGCACGGGAAAGTTGTATCTGGAATGCAATTTTTTTTCGTTTTCTACAACTTCTTGTATGGTAATGTCTATGAAATTTGTAAAGTTCTGGATCCAAATGATCTATGTTGCATGTTATGTATTTCTCCACAAATTGTTTGATCTCTAAGTTGTTGTCAGCTCCATAGACTGGTGCACCCTCTATCCACAACAGTGCGTGGTCATGTTCATTTCCCCTATTTTGGAATTCAGTCACAAAAAAGTTGTCTGATATTTTTCGAAAAACATTTCATCATGGCATATCAATTGTCTCAAAGCATTTATTCTATGTCTATAGTAGCGAGTACATGTCACTGGGTCTTTTCTTATGGGGTAGTCAATGTGATTGTTTTACAGTGTATCAGCTTGTTTTTTACGTTTCCTTTTCCTATGCAGGTCAGATACGGTAGCTACCAATGGATCCCAACAATTCTCTGCACTTGTAAATGTGATGAAAAATGTTGGCGGGCCCAATTGCCGGATCATTGCAAAAACAATTTTTTTGTTTTGTTGCAAATAGTCAGGAGAGGTGCGAATGTTTTTGAAATCTATGTATCCAATATCAGATTTCATAATCTTTTCCAGGTTTACTTTGTACTTGACATCCTTGGCCAACAAATTTCTTCCTTGTAACTGGCCTTTTCTTATTTGGACCCACATGCAGGAGAGAACTTGCTCTATTATTATGTGCATTGTTTTGAAAAACAAATTTGTTATGTGACAGGAGGAGTCACCGCTTGAATGTAGCAGCTCCCATCGAACTATTTTATGATAACTAAATTGTTTCGTAATGTCAGTGGCACATGGATCTCCATAGAAGAGTGTTGGAAAGTTCATTTCCTCAATGAATTTGTCCTTGAATATTCCAAGTGGACGCTGCCCCTCAACAGGTGCAATTTCGACAATCTTGTCTTGCAAGTCACAAATGCACTGTGAATCGGTGAATCCATGCACCAATGTCTCATCAGGTGTTTCATTCTCCGATTCATCACTTGTATCAAATTCACTAGCATTTTCAAGAGTCTCTACAGAGTTGGCATCCTCTTCTACAAGAACACTGTTCTAGTTCTCATTTATACAAATGTTCTGTGCTTTGTACAGGGCCCTGGAACATAATTCCTTTAATACTTTCATAACAACATGCACACACACTTTGCCTGTCTGATAGGAATTTTTGTATCGCAAGCATCTTTTCAGAGCCACAACAATTGTCATTGTATCGCTAATGAATTGTGCAAGGATTTTTGCACAACATTTAGTTGAACATGCACATTAATAATTGATCCCGTTAAGCCCACCTGGGGTCGTTTATAGCCCCAAGGCCTGATTTGTGCAAATGAAATTCACAGAGACACAAGTCTATCCTCAAGTTCCCTAAGTGTACTTACATCTCGTAGTGGTGTATTACATCTTATTTTCTCAGGGGTTGCAAATTGTGGCAGTTTTCCATTTTCAAGCGATCGTTTGCATGGAAGACAAATTTTGCCACTGGAAAATGGTTTATCATGCGCTGTCAAGAGGAGGTATTCTGCTTGCAAATTAGGTGTGAAAGACTTACTATTTTTTGAGAAATTCAATTGTTCACAAATTGCACATGCAATGGAAGGAGTGTCTTTAATTTGTTTCATGTACGTCTGTCTTGCTTTTTTCTTTCGTAGGGAAGTATGAGTAGAAAGTGTTTGTTGGTTTTCATTGGTAGTAGTGTATGGTGTTTCTTCTAGGCCACAAAATGTGACAATTGCATGACCATTCTGGGATATGTGACCGTACCTATTTCTGTTCTATTGTGCATGGACAAATTTCTTTAGATTGTGATATGTGAGTTTCTCTCTAAAAGGAAGTGTAACAATGTATTTTTTTCTCTCACGCGTGACTTTTTTCAAGTTGTGGTAACTTAGTCTACGTTTCTTGTCCAAGGGCATGATGACCTGATGGAAACTGGGATGAATTTCACTCTGATTCAGGTTGTCATAACTTAGTGTACGTTTGTATGGCCTCATCACAACTGAGACAAATTTTACGCATAACTTTTTTCAAGTTGTTATAAATTACTCTATGTTTTTTTGTTTAAGCCCTATATGGCCTCATCACAACTTTGATGAATTTAACGCATGCCTTTTTGGTTCAATCCCTGTATAGCCATATCGCAACCGGGAGGAGTTTTATTCTCACTAAAAAGCATGCCACGCGTATGCAGATTCAATGCGGTTTGGTTAGCATGGACATTGAACCCTGAACCACTGATATGTCCAAGCAAAGGTTTATAATGGATATGTGTTGTATCTGTTTTCAATGAGAAGATGTCAATTGTTCGATCGTAATTTGAATCAATAGACCAAGAATGGAAAATGCCATCTGGCAAGGCCGACCAAACCTGGATATTTACTCTGAACATGATAGACAACCATTGCAAACATAATCTGCAACCCTCCACATTCCCTCTTTCATATGGCAGAGCCATGTTTACAAGGAATTCTTGCCAACTTCCAATTGTCGACATATTTTGTAGGAGATATGGCGAAAGGTGCTGATGCAAGCACCTAAAAGCCTGTTGGCTGCCACCTATAATTGCATTGCAAAAGGACTATACAGTGTAAAGATGTAGCGACTGCACATCGAACTCCGCTGCTACCAAACAACAAATTGCATTGAACAAACTATCTCCACAGCTAGACACAAGAGTTGTTGCTAGCTGTAAACCATGGCAGTCTATGCGATGCATAATCCATTTCCACTACGATTCAAGGTCTTTGCAAATGAGGGATAAGTAAATATGAGCTTCTTCAACATTGCATATGGACATTTTTCTATACAATAGTGGTTCATAATGACCACTGACAACATTGGCATCATGGAACAAGATGCAATATGGATTGTTAGATGCAGTTTTGTTGAATAGTAGATATCTTGTTTTTCTTGTCAATGACCATATTGAAATTGATATATTGAGCTAGTTAGACAACCACCATATACAAATTGTATCTCCCCAAAGTCCCCTCTCATGTGCAGGCTGAATTGGAGATGCAGACAACCGCATCTTTGAAAAATACGTAGCGACATCATGTATTCCATGCAACTGCCGAATAAAATCAGATTCCAGTTCGTATTCATACGACTCCAATGCCTCAGCGTCACCATTTTTTAAACAACCCAGGAAATAATCTATCAATCCATTACGCAGGTCGGTCGAGGAATAACGGAAATGCAGTAGAACCTGAAATGCATCGAAAAGGAAATCCCTTACAGTATATGAGAATGCATCCAATCTAAAAATCCCATGGCTATGCAAAACCTCATCAATGTTGTCATGTATAATGGAGTGTGTATCTATTTTATATGAGTCAACATCTATTACTTTTTTCATCTTTTGAACTGTCATTTTGAAACTGTTTGTTAGATACTTTCAGTTTGCATGAAAATAGAGAAAAGGGGAAAAAAAGAATAAAAGTAGGAAAAAAAAGGAAAGAAAAAAAGGAAAACTACAAGCGCGGAACTGGGTACCAATCCCCGTATGTAACTTTCAACCTTCTTCTTGTCAACTTCAATCACCCCTAGTACCCATAGAAAATGACAAGAAAAAAACCCACACTGGAAAGCTAACCAAACAAAAAGAAACAACGCAAATAAATAACACCATAAATTTACTCAATAGAAAGATCGATTTGAACCTATTCATGGCATGCATCCTACAAGCTTCTTAGAGCTAGGAAAAGTTCTGCAAAATACAAAGGACAAGACAAAGGCAACAACTGGACACAGTTTTCCGACCCACAGAATAAAATCATTCACTGCGTCTACACCCCGACGGATGGTTCCCTCTTGTGATAGCTCCAAATTAATTTTCGAAAACCCCTCTACATTGCAATTTTCAAAATAGTTATGGATGTGGCAGCTGGCATATGAAGACACATGGTTTCCAGGAACATAAATTAAGAGCACATAGAAAGATGGTCTGCAATAGATTTTCGAGGCAGGGACTCCCACCATTAAAAAATACCAACGAAACGATGGCACATAAACTTCCCTGTCAATGAGGGATGACAACATCTCAGCACCAAAATCTGCAAACCGCAACAACAGGTCCAACAACTTGCAAAGTTGAATAACAACAAACTATTGAACAACCATGAAGAGGTCCAACTGTAATTGCAGGACCACAACTTTACAAAGTTGAATAAAAAAAGAACAAGGATCATGGAATGAACCAGCCAACAAGCATCGACCACTGAACCACTGAAGCCGATCGAGAACAGTTCAACACAATTTCACTGCAAACAAAACCATCAAAAGAATGGAACGAAACTGTATTGCAACACCTCTGTACAATAAACATTTAAGACTGCCAGACCTGTTAGGTAAACACTTAAGATTGTCATAACCATTGAAGGGCATAGTCCTGTGCAAACATTTAATAAAAATGCAGCGTGGCAAGCCTGTTCTCTCGAAGCACACAAGAATAAAGAAAAAATCACACATAGTAAGATGTGTAAATTCTAACCTTGTACAATGTCTACTGTAAACAGATATTCAGAAAAGAATAGAAAATATACAATGGCAAATGCAAACATTACATAGAGATTTTTCACCTGGAAACCCAAACCAGGAAAACCAACATATATTATATTCATACATTGTGTTACATTGTTTACAGTACAATATACATATAGGAGCTAGCGGCATCCAAAACCCTAACCCAATGACCTGGATTAGTCCAAAACCCTAATTCCTTAACCGGAAATAGAAAACCATCGGCAAAAAACCATGTG
>JZKD02S0145993.1:308569-320372 GCA_000966675.3 Picea glauca
TATATATATATATATATATATATATATATATATATATACACATACAGTTGGTATTGAAATATTTTACTTAAGGAGGTTATTGAAATGTTTTGTTTATGATCCGCATTGAAATGTTTTTTAAATACATTGAAGGAATTACACATCTTCCTCATAGTGGGAAGTAGAAAGCATCTATTGACTAAATACCAAATTTCTCTATGTATGTATCTATCTACTTGATATTGAAATATTTTACCAAAGTGGACTTTTGTTGACTTTGAAATATATATATATATATATATATATATATATATATATATATATATATATATATATATTCAATTGGGTTTAGTTGGGATAGTTGGTAGAAATGATTGTTATTCTCTCCACCTACATTCAATTCTAAATTCCCATAAATGATATGTCACATAAATCCATATTTGCTTTATGATAAGTTCAAAATTCAACATTTTTATCATTTAGAAACTAATAAAACACATTCTTACTAAACTAATAAAACACATTCCTACTAAATATTTCCATTTCAATAGAATTCTTAAAATCTACAAAAATTTAATCTTATACCAATTAAAAGAAATACTTTCCATCCTCCATCTTCACATCCTATTATTGCATTGTGATGTTTTATCACTAAGTGAAAAAACATTAAAAAAAACCAAGGCTTAAGATAAATTAAAAGAAATACTTTCCATCCTCCATCTTCACATCCTATTATTGCATTGTGATGTTTTATCACTAAGTGAAAAAACATTAAAAAAAACCAAGGCTTAAGATACAGAGATACAAATTCTCATAAAAATCATAATTCATAATTATTTCACGAATTATTATTTCTCATTGTTTTTGAAAAAATCTTATTTAAAAAAAAATATTTATTTTAATGTGTATTTATTAATGAACTATTGAAAAAAACATGCAAAATAAACAAGAGAATTGAATTATATATATAATTCAATTCTATTATTATTATATATAACTTGAGTGGGCCTAATAGTTAATAACATGTGTTTGTTCCTAAGAGGTCACAAGTTCAAATTCAAAAGGAGTAAGGTATGTATATCTTCTTAGACTTTACTAGTTAAATCACTTTGGATTCAATTCTCTGCTTTGTTGTAAGAAAATAATTTAGATAAAAAAATAAATGTTATATATATATATATTTTGAATAAGAATATGTATCAATGCTTGCGAACATAAACATTATTTTTTAGAATTTAATTTAAAAATGAAATAATTTAATTTTTAAATTTAAATTAAATAAAACAATTAAATTTATAATATTTCTTTTCTTTCAAAAAAAAATCCCGAATTTTATTTAGGGTAGACAAAATTATATAGTCATATGCCATATGGCATTAAAAAAGGTGTTCAATTTTTTTTAGAACAAAAACTCTCTTCCTACTTGTCTTTCTTTTACTACAAACAATTGGTTCTTGTCCCCAAAAATTACATAAATAGTGATATATATCAACATTCTATTTCTTTTTTCAAAAGGTTACAAAAATGGTTACATCGTTTAAAAAGTAAATATGTGGTTAATCCGAGTCACAATAATTAATAACATTTTTTTTTAATATCCAAGGTGCATGTGTAAAATTTGTATATTGACCATCCCATAGGATGGAAGTGATCCATGTACCCCAATCCATGTCTAATCCAACTTTGGAAAGACCATCCACTATGTTGTTCCTTTCCTTGTAGATGTGAGACAAAGAGATCTATGTGAAAAATTTGTCAACTGCATCTATATATCATCATAAAGGGGCTATAAGGTGAAGTTTTTGATTTGGGATTCCTTTCTAATCCATTTGATGACCAATAGAGAGTCACCAAATATTTGTGTTTTATGTACCCCATGTTCTTTTGCTAGCTGAAGAAGTAATTTAAGTGCCATCAAGTCACAAAAAATGTTAGATTCCTCCCTAATACTTGCTTTGAATAATATATAATGTGTGGATGAGAGATGTAAAATTCCTCCTACACATCCTTTGGGAGGGTTTCCTTGTGATGCTCCATCAAAGTATGCCCAGGGGATATTCTTATTTATTACATATTCAATGGGTTCATGTTTGGAATGTTTTTCCTCCACCTATGTGTAGGCATTTCAGATGTTGAGAGACTGAATTGCACATTTGAGAGGGACGATCTCTTTCCTTAAATAAGCTCATATTTATAGTAAGCCATACCCCCCAAGCTATGTTGAGGGGAAAGGATTTGATCTTCTTTGTATCCTTTTTGGAGTAACAAGATCTAAAGAATTCTTTTATGTTTCCTCCTTCCCACACATTTTTCATCCCTATCATGCCTTCCACTTCTTTCCACACCTCTTTAGTAAAGGAAAAAAACATAACTAGATGTTCTAGGTTTCATATATTTGTTTGCATAAGTTGCACCACCCCAAACCATGAAATTTCTTCTTCTAAAGTACCTCCCAAGTAGGTGCCTTATTGTTCAATATCAATGCCATGAAAATTTTATTTGGAGGGACACTTTAGTTTCTAGATAATTCTCCACCACTAGGCTTGCTGTCTCTCCAGACCTTCCTCAACAAGTTCTCTATAGCCTAGCTTAAGAACTTATGTTCTAGAGGTATTAATAGAACAAATCAATTGATCAACAACTTCTCATATTTTAACCTTGTTGTTGTGAGAAATATTACGCAGAGGACAGGTTAAGTTCGAGGACCCTTAACCGGGTTTTCTTCGACTAAATCAAAATAGAGAAAGTGGACACTAACATCCTTTGCTCCTGTCTATTCACACATGAAAATGAGAAGAGAGAAAAGGATATAAGAGTGCACCTTTTTTCGAAGGTTGTCCTCGTTGCTCCTTGTTGCTCCAACGTTGGATCTGTTGTTTTTCTTCTTATAAGATATGATCGATATGTTATTACAATGATGAGTGTTCCATATGTATGGAACTTATTGTGACCATCCATGAGAGGATGTGTCCCTTGAATAATCAATAACTATTTATTATATATATATATATATATATTATGGCTGGCGGAATCAACAACTAGTTGAGCACGTACTCACATTACATGTGGTCGTGTTATCCAACTGCTACCACTATAACCTCCAGGTGTGCCCACACTGCCCCACACGCTACACACTAGATTAGTCGGGGGGAGTTGAACTCGAGACCTCTTTGGAACTTCATTTTCATGACACTTTCCAATTGAGCTACCCTCCCGGGGGTTTATTATATATGATATTTAATAATCAATAATTATATTATTAATTATTATTCTAAGAGAATGTCTTCCCGATGTTGTCTAAACATCAACACTTCCTCTCAACAAGGGAGGCATTCTGCATCATTCCAAGCTTGTCTTTGAAGTATACAAACTTCACCCTAGACTTATGACACTTGTCTGTCAGTCTTGGGAGACATCTTTCTACCACCTGAACCAAGGAGAAACTCCTTATGTGACTCTCCATCTGAGCCAATTATCTCTCTCTAAGATTAGGCTCACTCTGGGTCCGCATGCAATAGAATATAACATCTTGAGTCTTTATTATTCCTTGTCAAATCACCATGACTAGGACAAATACCACACCGGGATCTTTCACCACAAGTACACAGCTGCGAGTGAATGTCAGCCTGATGCTAAATGACACGTGGAAAGCACTTCAAGCACCTCGAGTCCATATTATTTCTTGTCATGATCAAGGAAGGACTATGTTTGGGCCCATTTACCACAAGTGCACCTTTATGATAAATGTATCCTATCTCCCTTGCTCTGCAACCCAATATAGGAGAAGGTCCGCCCGATGCTAAAACATCAACACTCCCTCTTAGCTAGGGATGTATCTTTCCATAGTAGTACACAACTACTGTCCAGAGACACATAGTCTCCACCAGTGGTACAAAACCACCATAGTAGCAAAAGGTTTGTCACACATGGCACTCCCATGTGGACTTCTATAGGCTAGTCCCCCTAGGAACACTTAGGGTCAACTCCCCATAGTGTGTGAATTCAAGGTTAACTCCCTTGCCATGTCCTCATGTGATCTCCACAAGGGACGTGTCCTCACATGTTCTCCACGAGGGACATTGGGATATAATCCAAAATTCACTTATCCCTTCTCAGATAAGTGTCCCACTTATCCCTTCTCGAATAAGTTTCCTCACAGATAAACTCAACTCAATTTATAGAGGAGTACGATCTGGAGAATGTTTGTCACACATGGCATTCCCATGTGGAATTCTAGAGGCTACTCCCTCTAGAAACACTAGGGTCAACTCCCATAGTGTGTGACGTCAAGGGTCAACTCCCATAGTGTGTGACGTCAAGGGTCAAATCCCTTGACATGTCCTCATGTGCTCTCCTCAAGGGACATTGGGATATAAGCCCAATCACACTTGTCCCTTCTTGGATAAGTGTCTCACTTATCCCTTCTCGGATAAGTGTCATCACAGATCAACTCAACTCAGTCACAGAGGAGTACAATCTGGAGAATGTCTCAGGAAGCTGCAAACATAAAAACTCCCTCCTAGTGAGGGGGACATTCTCTGCCACACCAAGTCTGTCACGTAAGTACTTGAACTTCGTCCTGGTTTGGTAAGAACATCAACAACCTGCTAATCTGTAGGAAGGTACAACAACAATACTTCCTTCCTATGCACCCTGTCTCAGATGTAATGGTACTTGATCTCAATGTGGTTCGATTTTTCATGAAACACTAGATTCTCCGAGATCTTCACACAACTTTGGTTACCATAATGAATAATGGTGGAATCTAGAACATGTTCGGATAAATATGCAAGGAGCTTGCGAAGCCACACTACTTCACGAAATGACATACTTAATGCAATGTACTCTGCTTCTGCTATTCTCAAAGCCATAAAAGTATGTTTCCTACTACACCAGGAAACCATGGAAGATCCCAAAGTGAAGCAACACTCAAAGGTGCTCTTTTTCTCCACTGTGCTCCCTGCCCAATCAGAGTCAATTAATTCCTTCCATATCATATCAATACTGGAGGTATATATCAGACCATGCTCAACTGTGCCTCAGAGGTATCTCAACACATGCTTCACAACAATCCATTGCGTCTATCTTGACTGACTCATAAAGTGGCTAAGTGCACTCACTGCATAGAAAATATTTGGTATGGTGTTAACCATATACATCAATAATCCAATCATATACACTTAGTTTCTTCAGATTTGTCACCATTGGTGTAGCCACGAGCTTCAAGTTCAACATCCCAAACTTCGTCAATATCTCAACTGTGTACTTCCTCTGACTCAGGAAGATCTCATTAGTTCTCTGCCACACCTTTAGTCCCAAGAAGTAGTGCATCATACCAAGGTATTTCATCTCAAAATTAGAGGCCAATGCATACTTACATTCAACAATAAGGTTCTCTGTACCGGTGAGGAATAAATCATCAATGTAGAGGACAAAAATCGAGGACTCACCTTTAACAGTCTTATAGTACATGCTGGGATCGACAACACTTTTTATGAATCCCAAAAATCATCAGGTGTCCATGAATCCTCGCATACCAAGCTCGAGGTGGCTACGTGAGTCCATACAAGGCCTTCTTCAACCTACACACATGAGACTCCTTCTCATGTATCATGAAACTATCTGGTTGCTCGATGTATACTTCTTCCTCAATCTCTCCATTGCAAAATGTTGTCTTTACATCCATCTGATGTACTCTCTAACTCATGGATGCTACAGGGAAAATAATCATCCAGATAGAAGTGTATCAAGAAACATGAGCAAATGTCTCCTCATAATCTATTCCCTCCACATGAGAGAATCCTCTAGCAACAAATCTCATTTTGTGCCTCTCGATGCTCCCGCCAACTGTGTGTTTGATCTTGTAGATCCATTTGGAAGTCACTACAGACTTCCCCTCAGGTATTGAAACAATATCCCACACATAATTCTTCATGATGGAATGATGCTCCTCCATCATGGAATCTCTCCATACTTGTTGGCTAGATGTCTCCTCATAATAGGAAGGCTCAGAATCAATGATGTGGCTCATAGCTATGACATAACACAAATATATCTGAGGTCTCTTGCTCTCTTGGAAGGTACCATGAGGAGTTGCATGTCCTTCTTCCTCTTGCAGAGTCTGACGATCTCTTCTGACCTACTGCAATATCTTTGGGAACATCAACTGCCCCCTTTGGGACTTTGTAACTATTAAACACTGAGACTGACAGTAACTTCTCTACTCTGTCAACAAGTGCCCTCCTCCGGGGATGCTCTATGTGGAACTGGCTCATCCATTCTCTCTTTTCAATTGCTTCCTCTACAACTTCTCTATATGGAACTCAGAGTGGCTCAATAACTTCTCCCTCTGGACCTAAAAATCCTACTTGTCCATTTTGCCTCATTAGCTGCTCCCTCTTTCTAGGAGAACCCTCTTGCCACAATACCTCTTCTTAACATAGAGAACTTCATATTTCAATTGTACCCAATTGATATTCCAATATCGCACGTGATCCATCTTTGGAGGTATTGATCCAATTAGCAATATCAAATATTTTCCACAAGCAGATTATGAGCTACAAGGGGGCCATGGAGAATCCTTTTAAATGCCCCATTAACATGATGTTGCCTCACCTTTTATACATTTTCCTTTACTTCAGGATGGAACCCACTCATTAATAAATCTTGGTAAATTTCACAATATTTGAAATTCATGCCTCTACAATGCCTCCAATCGAACTTTATCACTTGTCTCTTTGGGTTCCTCATCGGTCATCACAACAATCTTGCCTCTAGTATAGTCCATGGAAAAAAAAATCGCAGGATAAAAAACCATAGCCCGATAATGATTAATAGAAAGGGCATTCTCCACCATATGTTCTACGATACTGGTCAACAAAATGAAATAGTAATCTATCTCTTTCAAGAAGGCGATGGAAATAAGGATTGTCAATTAGTACAAAGACAATGGAGGCAACAACCAATGCTGCAACAATCTCTGGTGTGATTTCTACCTTGAGAGTGGATTTCCACGCACTTGCCACCATCATGAACTACAAACTTCGTCCATAAAATGATCCTTTATGACTCAATCAGACACAAAACCTTTTATACAACACAATTAAAAGGTATTTGTAACATGGGATACACGACACGAGGGGAAGACATATTGAGAGAAGGGGAAGCAAGACTTTCCAGTTAGGGTCTCGAACATGCACGCAATTTGAATTATACAAATTGTGTATCTCCCGCCTCATGGCCCATTGTATCCTCTATTGATGGATACAATTGTTTCCTATTTAGACTCTTGAATTTATGAATATGAGTAGTCCAAAGAAGAAACCCCGTAGATCCCTTCTAACACGACACCAATAAATAGATCCCTCTGGTTGATTTGCAAAGGAGGTGCCAAAATTTTTCTTCTCATCTCATTTGCCACACAAAATTATGGGATATGCTTTGAGATACGTATAAATGGCGTTGGGATCAATTCCATCCACACCAATCTACCCAACATATAACTCGTGGGGTAAATCACTCCATTTTTTTTTTATGTTAATAGAGCACTTCTATACTTATCTGGTATGGGCTACACAACCTTAGAAATGAGGTCTGTCACCAGGGGGGTTTTACAATCCCATCAATACTTTCAATAGTTGACGATAAATATTCGATGAGAAGTGCTACCCCCATCTTCCCTCTTCGACAAATGCAACAAAAGTTCCTTCACAAAAATGGTGTTGGGATTTCAAATTTCAGCACTACTAGATGAGTGTATGGCGATTCTAGCAATTGGAATCAAGTGAGTTCATGTCAGAAAGGAATACAAAAATATCCTTTATCTCTCAAAGAAACCAACAAACACAATGTAGGAGAAAAACTCTCTTTTCTCTTACTCCTAAGCTCACTTAGGACTACATCCTCAAAACTCTTATAATCCCGGGCTCTTCGGTTAGGAAGTCACACTCAGACAACCTGCTATCATACCATGTTGTTTTTATTCATATAAGATATGAACAATATGTTATTAAAATGACGAGTGTTCCATATATAGGGTACATATGGTGACCATGCATGAGAGGATGCGTCCCTTGAATAATCAATAACTATTTATTATTATCATTTACTTATTATATACGATATTTAATAATCAATAATTATATTATTAATTATTATTATAAGAGAATGTCTTCCCGATGTTGTCCAAACATCAACAAGATTCAGTCCTAGATTGAACACGATCTCCCTACACTTAGACATATCGATCTTCCTCTTCTACTACTTGCACAAACTGATGAAAGCAAATCTAACGAAATGAAACAAGCATAAACATTCACGTGTAAAGTAAATGAGATAAAAGTATGTGAATAGGACAAGATTATATTCATGAGAAACAAAGGACAACACTTACAAACACTTCATATTGATCAAGCTTCCTCCAATGCTCCTCCTATCCAACCTCTTTTGTGCATTGCCAGAATGCTATTGAACTATCTCTAAATGTCATAAGAACAGAGGTTTGATACTCTTCAGAACTCCCCTTTTAACTTTGAGTGGCCTCCTTATATAGAAAATGAAGGCCCAACCACCATGGAGTATTTTAGGAGTATGTTTGAGGATATGTCTCAACTAATTAGGATCTTCAGGATAAGATCAAGTATATAGATAAGACTCAAATCCGTTTGACCCAAACAAACTCCAACCTCCCAGAACCTTCCCTCCAAAAATGGTGGAATTGGTTGTAACCAAATTAACGCTCCCTAAAGGCTTAGCACATAATGTCACTAATGATCCTCCATAATTAATCAGGGAGTGTCATCAAGGGACTGACACTCCCTATATATGGGAAGGGGGGTGTCAGTCCTAAAAAATGGTCAAAACCGCAAGGTAAAAAGTGTTTTTTCGACCTTCAAATGATGAGTTTGCTTCACCAATTTTTCTAAGGAACATGATAGACACTTCCACATGATGATGTAGTGTATTTAGGCTTCCATGTGATGGGTTTTCTCCCCCAGTTTTTCTAGGGAACATGAAAAACACTTCCACAGTTGCGACATTCAATTACGACACTTAGTAAAATATAAGTGTGACACTTAGGAGTGTGGAAAATCAACACCTACATAAGTGATACATAAGTGTGGAACTTAGTAGAATACAATACATAAGTGCACCACTTAGTAGTGTGGAAATTTGGTGTGTAATATATGGCCCCTAAAGTGTGAGTTCAGAAGAGAAAATGATGGTTGAAACACTTTACAAAATGATGTGTGCCAAGGGCTGCTAGAATAGGAGAGTCGGATGGAAGCTGTAAATAAAAATTAAACAACATATATATGAATCATCCTGAGGTAAGCATACCCATGCTCGGTACAAAATGGACTTAAATCATGACCACCAACCAACACACTATGGATCCATGAAAGAACTCACTAAGGATATGTCCACAAACCATACAATGTGGATCCATACCTCCATGACTCAACCCGGTCATAGCCATGAGAGTTTACACAGTGGAGATACAATATGACAACAACCTAGCCACATACCAATACAAAGTGGATCTATGTGACAATGCACATCAATAATATTATTCTCCCTCACAACCCGGGTTGGGAACATAACATTGGTAGGTGCCAAAAAGGTTCCCAGGGTCTTCATCGTGATCCCAAACTAGTTGAATTCTAACCATGTGAATACATGTACTAATGTCGAACATGGTGGAAACCACTTTATTACTGGTCATTAATGTATACCGTTAACAAGTGCAAGGGAAATAACCAGTGATGCCCATGAATCCCAAGGTACCCTAGTACAATCCGATGAATGTGAATCAATGAGATGAAGTCAAACATTTAGAGGAATCTTTCGATCAGGGGCCAATGATGTAAACCCACTATCAAAAGCGAGGAAACCTTCCATTAAGGCATCCAGGATCCAAGGCAATAATTGGTTTCTAAGTCTGACTCTTGGATAATGTGTTGAATTCGATAGGAACAAACCCTTCGAAGGAGGGCCATGATGTATCCTCCATCATTGACACAAAACTTATTAGGATAGTGATTTGAGATGATAGAGAAAATGTGGACAGACTCACACATGTATGAAAATGGATAATATTGTAGAGTTTGATTGAATCTGAGACTTCCCTTGAACATTTCACAACATGACAAGTGAATTGGCAACATTGACTCAATGAGGCATGAATCCAAACATAATGTGATGAAATCCAAAGGTTCTCTTCGAAGGAGTCGAAAGAGTATGACGACACATAGAATTGGTATGACCCAGGGACAAGCGGATAACCCAACTGTAAGTAGAATGCAAGCAAGTGCCATGTTCAAGGGAGACTAAGAACAAATACCATAATGTTTTAGAAGCTTGACCCACTTCCCAAATCCCCCCCCATCCAGATATATGAGTACCTCTTTGTTTTTTAACGAGCTTTAGGAGGATAACAAATGTTCGGTATAACTCACCTTTGGTAAGTTCCTCTTCACATGCTTAACAAACCTGGAGAAGTAAGGGTTCGATCCGAGATGGGTCCTTCAATGAATAATTTTATGAGCCCAGAGAAGGTAAAATCGATGTTTTACGAGCCCAGAGAGGGAGTCTGAAAAGAGCTTAAAGGATATTCCAAAGAGTTCCTTTTTCATATAGATTTTACGAGTCTGAAAAAGTGATAAAAGTATACTCCGTAACCTATTCTTATGTATTAACGAGCACGAGAAAGAACAAAGACTAAGCTCGGTAACCTATTATCATGTATTTACGAGCACGATAAATAAAAAATAATGAGCTCGGGGTTGGTTTAATTTTTAGACGAGCTTGAAACCAAAAATAAATTGTGCTTGGGATTGCTTTTATTTTTAGACGAGATTGAAATAAAAAATAAACTGTGCTCGAGGTTGCTTTCATTTTTAGATGAGATTGAAACAAAAAATAAACTGTGCTCGGGAAATACCCATCAACGAGTTTCTTCCCAACGTAATATCTAGAGGTTGGTACTTTGGCCCCAACATGAAAAGCTAGCGGCTCAACTCAAACATGATGTTCAGAGGCTGGAGTCATGCCCCCCAAGCTTCATTTCATCTGCCAAATCTTATGTTGTCACCAATTTCTGTACGAGATTAGACTCATGGATACTAATAGGTAAATGTTCACCAGAGGAAGAAAAAGGATCAACTGACATAGGTAGATGAAAGGAAGGTTCAATTATGAGATCTAGTGAAAGACTCAACTCAACATTTATGAGATCTAGAAAAAGAATCGATTTAAGCAAAGGGGGGTTTGTTTCATTTTTTAACGAGCTTGACACAAAAAATGAACTATGCTCAAAGTAGGTTTCATTTTTACACAAGCTTGAAACTAGAAAAAATATGCTTGGGGTAGATTTTATTTTTACACAAGATTGAAACAAATAAAACTATGCTTGGGGTGGCCGTTCCATTTTTTAACAAGATTGACATAGGAAAATAACTATGCTCATAATCCTTTGTTTCATTTTTGAACGAGCTTCACATAGAAACAAAAAATTTGCTCGAGATCTATGATTCATTTTTTAACGAGCTTGACACAGAAACGAGAACTTTGCTCGATACCTTTGATTCATTTTTTAACGAGCTTGACACATAAACGAAAACTTTTCTCGATGTAGGTTTCATTTTTACACAAGCTTGAAACAAAGAAAACTATGCTTGGGATAGATTTCATTTTTACACAAGCTTGAAACTATAATAACTATGCTTGGGATTATCTGTTTCATTTTTTAACGAGCTTGACACAGGAAAAGAACTATGCTCGTGGCTAGGGATGATTTTAGGGGCTAAATTTCGGTCATGGGATA
>JZKD02S0145993.1:321089-336429 GCA_000966675.3 Picea glauca
CACATTATTTTGGTCACCTCAGTGATCAAATGACAACATGTGTTCATGTTCCTTGAAAATATTAAAAGAGACTTTCTCCATGAGAAAAGCTGTTTTCTTTCCTCTTTCAAAAACCATAACAAGGAAGGTCATCGCACACTGCTATATGGATGGGGTGCGACGATGCCTAATCATTTCACTCTGCCCTAAAACTGGACTGCGACATCGTCGCATGATGCTTGTACATAGGGTGTGACGATGCTTAAAGCAAAGGAAAAGTCAAAATTCACGAATGTTCTAGAAGGGAATCTTCTAGAAGATGAGGTGGCCTCCGATCGATTTGGATTTTACTCGCTTCTCCGATTTAGTGGGATCATCCTAATCTCCTCATCCATCTCTTTTTAACACTATATAAAGAAGGATCTCTCATGGAAAAAGCTAAAGTTGAATAGGCTAAGATTTGCATGAAGGGTTCTACTACAGATTATGCTTGAGATATTTTCTTTAGTTCTTCAAGTTAGATTGTGGATCTTCTTCATTCAAGGCATTGGAACAAAGGTGTATGTGTTGGTGACCTCCCGTCAACTAGTCAAGATACCGTTTGGAAGAATAAAAGTAGAGTTCAATTACCATGTATGTTATGTGGAAGGAGTCATCCAACTCACCTTTTCCCTCGTATGGACGAAGCCTCGAAATTACTGGAAGACATGACTGTTTCCCAACCTCAAATTCCGACTGCTTACCATAGGCCTTCTCTTAACCCACCTATAGTTGATGGAATGATCAATCTGGTCCCTTCATCGGTCACTCCAATTGATCAGGTAGTCAATATGGTCACATCCTTAGTTGAACCAGTTGACAAAGTGGTCGATCCGATCCCATCCTCGATCGATCCCACTCTCCCGTTAGAGAGTAAAATCCAAGCGGTCGATCCATTTCCATCCGTCGACCCTATTCTCCCCTTGGAGAATGAAACCCAAGTGGTTGATCTGATCCCATCATTAGTCGATCCTACTCTCCCTCTAGAGAGTAAACCCAATACTACCCAAATTTCTCTCATTGATACAAAATCTACCGTGTTGGGGGGAATTCCTCCTTCTCTCGCAGAACCCCCTCCTAGTAATGAGGCCATCCTTTTTGATTGGGGTGCACTAACTGGCCCTCATTTTCCCTCTCACATTCCTTTGAATATTACAGTGCAATTTTGTGGTCGGGACGTTCCTCAGACGTTGATAGTTGAAGGTGCATCCGTTAGTATTTTTTCCTCTATTGCTTGGTAGGCTTTGGGTTGTCCTAAGCTTGCGTTGGTTATCTATAATCTGTTATCTTTTAACAAAAGAACCAGTCACCATTTATGAGTCCTTCCTCAATTTCCTGTAACTTTGGGAGGGAAAACTGTCTTTACTGATGTTATGGTAGTCCAAGACCCCTTGGATTTCAATTTACTCCTTGGGTGAGATTATGACTATGCCATGAAAGCTATTTTGTCCACTCTTTTTCGTGTGATATATTTCCCTCATGATGGAAGAATTGTGGATATTGATCAACTTTCATTCATTGGTTCCGACTTGATTACCAACCCAATGACCTCTCTAAACAATTCTTATATGCAGTCGGTATCGTCCCTGCCACAAGTCAATTATGTGACGTTGTCTCCCATGCTTTCAGCTGCTGATAAATATGAACCTCTCACTGTAAGATCAATCTCTTATGACTTGGATCTGATAGTTGACATGGTAATATCTTCGGTAGGGCTATTGGAGCCTGATCTCTTTACCCCTATCGTGGCCCTAGACATGTGTTCATTCTAGAGTGTGTTTCTTCCATCGAGTGAAGATCTCTTGGAGGCCATGACTGAGTTTTGTCCCTTGACATGGTGTCCTTCCATAGCACAGTCCTCTTCGAAGCCGTGATCAAGAAGAGAATATTTGAGCATGGTTTTTTGATTTCAATCTCATAAAAAAATGAAACCGGCCTTGAGCACGGTTTTCTGCTTTCAAGCTCATTAAAAAATGAAACCAGCTGTGAGGATAGTTTGCGTGTCTCTATAGAAACCTCGTTAAAAAATGAAACATAGATTACAAGGATAGTTCTTGTTTCTGTGTCAATCTCGTTAAAAAATGAAATAGAGGTTTGGGGATTGAACCTGGATTCTCGAGGATAGTTTTTTTTTCTCTGTGGAAAGCTCGTTAAAAAATGAAATTGATATTTCCCCTCTTCGATTGAGTCAAGTACTTCGTTACGTATAATATTTGAAGCTTATTTTCATCCTCCTGTGCCGTTGGACGAACCAAATCTTGGGGGGAAATGCTTTTAGCCTCTAGAATTCATGCTGAAGTTAAAACACTAGCTTCTTAAGCTGGGGGCTAAGTACCAACCATCCCTGGATAATGAGTTGGGAAGTCACAAGCATAGTTTTCTTTGGTTCAAGCTTGTGTAAAAATGAAACCACCTACCTCAAGCATAACATCCTCTAGTTCAAGCTTGTGTAAAAATGAAATCAGGTCCAAGCATAGTGTTGTTTAGTTTTAAGCTTGTGTAAAAATAAAATCTATCCCAAGCATAGTTTTGTTTTGTTTTAAGTTTGCGTAAAAATGAAAACAATCCCGAGCTTAGTCTTTGTTCTTTCTCGTGCTCGTAAATCAATGATAATGCAACCAAGTATAATTTTATCACTTTTTCGGACTCGTAAAGGTTATATGAAAAAAGGAAGCCCCTGGAGTCCTCTTTAAGCTCTTTTCAGGCTCCCTAAACATGAAAATATGGCTGAGCGACCTTGTTCTTTTCACGCTTGTAAAAGTATTTAAAGAAAACATCTAATGAGTGATAGGTTATCTCTTTTTCGGTCTCGTCAGATTAACGTATGAAAAATGATCTGATGGAGTTCTCTTTAAGTGTTTTTCAGACTCTCTAAAAATGAAAAACCCCTGAGTTTTCTTTCCTTGGACTCATTAAACAAACATCGAAAGACCCATACAGGATCAAACCTCTCCTTCTTAGTGTTCATTAAACATACACTGAGGGACTCGTCCGAAGGATGATCTTACATCTACAAGCATATGTTATCCTCCTCAAGCTTGCGTAAAAATAAAGAGGTACTCCCTAGAAATAGTGGGGGGAAATTGGGAAAGAAATGTGTCTTTGTATTTGTGTTAGTGGAAACAATAGTTTCTCTTGAACATGACACCCCCCTTCATCATTGTATCCAGGTTGGGAAATCCATTTGTCTCTCGTTTGACCATCCAAAAATTTGTGTGTTGGGTCCTCCTTGAGTCAATGCTGCCAAGACAACTGTCTTGTTGTTCACATGTTCAAGAAAATTCCAACCTAAACAAGCCTTCTATTGAGTCGACCATCTAGAGTTATAAATTTTCTACCATGCCGGCCTTCCCTGAGTCAGTTCCAAATCACTTAATATTTCGATTTACTTCAAATCTATTACATATTTTGTGTCATTGATGGGGGATACATCAAGACCCTCCTATGACGAGTATTTTCTTGTCGACTTCAACTCATTATCCAAGAACAAGACTTAGAAATCATTTAATACCTTAGGGCCTGCATGCCTCAATGGCAGGTTTCTTCGCTTTCAACAGTGGGTTCACATCATTGACCTATTATTGGAAGATTTCATTGAGTGTTCGACTTTAACTCATTTATTCACATTTTTTGGATTGTACTAGAGTATCTTGGGAGTCATTGACATCAATGGTGATTTCCCTCGAACTTGTTAATGGTTTTCATTAATGATCGATAATCAAGTGGTTTCTACCATGTGCGACTTCGACACCTACAATCACATGGCTAGATTCGTACTTAGAGACAATGGAAATGAAGACCCTGGATCTCATCATTTTGGTCCAGATTGAGAGAGAGTATTCATAAGTTTGTACTGCCACATAGATCCACTGTGTATGTCTCGTGGCTATGTCAATTTGAATTCTTTTAGAGCATAGATCCACAATGTATTCCTGGTGGCTATGCTGAATCATGATGACATGTATCCATGGTGTATGCTTAGTTTCCATGAATCACTTGACACTTATGATTAGATTCACTTCTAGTCTGAGCATTGGAATGCCTACCTCAGAACATAGTATATTATTATGCAGATGCTTGATTGTTTGCAGGTTCCTGATCGATGCGCTCCTTGTTTTCGACACACACATTCTACAAAGTATTTCAACTGTCACGAGTTCCAACTTCATACTTTGGGGGGAATTTTGTTACACATTATTTTAGTTACCTCAGTGATCAACTGACAACATGTGATCATGTTCCCTGAAAATATTAAAAGAGACTTTCTCCATAAGAAAAGTGGTTTTCTTTCCTCTTTCAAAAACCATAACAAGGAAGGTCGTCGCACCCTACTATATGCATGGGGTGCGACGATTCCTGATCATTACACTCTGCCCTAAAACTGGACTGCGATGTCTTCACATGCTTCTTTTACATAGGGTGCGGCTATGGTTAAAGCAAAGGAAAAGTAAAAATTCACGAATTTTATAGAAGGGAATCTTCTAGAAGATGAGGTGGCCTTCGATCAGTTTGGATCTTAGTCGCTTCTCTAATTTAGTGGGATCATCCTAATATCCTCATCCATATCTCTTTCAAACTATATAAAGAGGGATCTCTCATGGAAAATGCTAAGGTTGAATAGGATAAGATTTGCATGAAGGGTTCTGCTATAGATTATGCTTGATAGCTTTGCTTTAGTTCTTCAAGTCAGATTGTGGATATTCTTCATTCAAGGCATTGGAACAAAGGTGTGTGTGTTGTAGAAAAAAGCCATTGAAAAAGGACCTTGCAACATCAAGGAATGGGTTGTATTCTCCACTTTCCATTTAATTATATACAACAATATATTTCTTCCCTATAAAGGTATCCCAACTTTTATTATATAACCCCTTGATCTTATACATAGATTTCATTGGAATACATATATCTTTGTTTTCCCTCTTTGTTGGTTTGTGCTTCTTAGACAGGTTTACCATTCTGCAAACTCAAAGAAGGATCTATAAGGACGACACTAGCAAGGATCAAGGGTTGTTTAAAAGGTATGTCACTTGCATATTTCTAAACTAGTTTGTATGTCAATGAAGTTTAAGGAGAAGTATACATTATGTCTTGTTTTGTTCTAGTTCCTTGTGGAAGTTAGGGAGATCTATTTGTGTCCGCACTTACCAATTAGTATGATAACACCCCCTCAAAAGATAATTTATCAAAAGAATAAAATGGAAGCAACTAGGAAAACATGTTCTTCACTACAAGACAATCTCGCAAAGTCTGAAACTTCTGCTCACTGGAAGTCTTCGTGGAGATGTAGAAATATTTATGGATATAATGAAGTCCTTTGGAAACCTAGCTAGCCTTGTACCTCTTGATCCCATGGACCCATCTGCACCTGGAAATATTCCTTTCTGGTGGAAGTGGAACCAGATGCCAAGTCTGATTCTCTAGGAGAGAGTCATGCTCCTCCTGCATGGTTTCTTTCCATAATGGATTTTCCACAACCTTATTGTAGGTATACAAATAAATAGATTGAACCATATATCAATGCATGGGCATCACTGGTTTTGAAGCTGAAAATACATGAGAAGAGTCCTCATGTTGAGATCGAGTCCTCCTTGAATCCAATGGATTCCCTGCAAGGTTTCCTGCTGGGTGAAGTGTGGTTTGTGCTTTCTTGGGTATCTGCTGAAGCTTTGACACTGGCTTCTTATCTAGATGTACTACCTTCTTATTTCCATGTACATAATCTGAGTATATGGAATCATCTCTGATGTCTACAAATGATGGAAGCACAAGAGTATATGCATGTTGCACTGAAGTGCATGCCAAGTACTCTCCTTATGTGTAAGTAGAATAGAGGAGTCATCGTAAAAAAACTTAGTGAATTTATACAACCTTGACTTGTGATCCACCTCAGCAATTGCAATGATGGAATTGTCATGCATGTCAATTACTGAAAGTGAATTTGATGTAAATTCAACCTTTTTACCTTTCTGAGTGATCTAATAAACTAAGAGCAGATTCATAGAAATATTTGGAACATGTAGAACATTATAAAAAGTGCCATTGTGGAGTTCCACTCTCCCTACTCTTGCTACTGCTACTGGAGTATCATCCCCCATGAGAATAGGGGGTCTTGAGCATGGACTCAAAGAACACAAATCTTACTCTTTAGCTACCATATGATGTGATGCACCAGAATATATAAGCCATGAATTAGATGAGGAATTAATTGCAACCAAAGCATGATGATTACCTTTCATAGGAGCATGATCTTCTTCCTTCTGCTTCTTGAATCCCTTTGGAATGAAGTTTCCAAGGTTGTTCTGTTGAAGTGCGTGTGCCATAAGATCGATCTGTTTCTTCATGCATGTGGATTCTTCATGATTCAGTTTATTGTAGTAAGTGCACTGCTTTCCCTTCTTCTTCTTCGAATTTGAAGATTCTTTGGAACAAATAATCATTAAAGGGTTTGGAATATCCCTCCTTCTTGTTCTGTTTCTCCTTCCTGTTCTGTTTGGATGATCCTTTTCCATCATGCATGGTGAGTGCATGTGCTTTGGGATCCTTGATGAGGCCCATCTGTATGAGTTTGTCTTCTCTTGTGTAAGAGACCCAATGAACTGAGCCAGTGTAGGCATTTTCCAATTTGTTCCAAAAAGACATCTGCCAGAATGGAAATTGGAGAAATAGACAACGTATTCTGGTCCTAACTTGGACAAGATTGTTAGAATAAGTTGTTTCTCTTGTGTAGACTTATCAATACCACATTCACCCAAGCTCAATATCAAAGATTTAAATTTAGTAAATAAATCCTGTATATTATCAAAACTTTTAGGGTCTAAGGTATTCAACTCTTGCTCAAGCATATGACCTCGCATCTCATCCTGCTTTCCAAAGAGTCCTTCCAAGGTGGTCCAGATATCGTTTAGAGTATTGCATGCGGAAACATGAAACCATAAATCAATGGAGATTAAATCAAGAAGTATTACTGTGGCCTCATCCTTATGGTTCCCTCATCTGGTCTTCTCAAGCGCTGATGTAGGTTATGTTTCTGTCACCATTGTCAAATAATGCAGTCCTTTTCTTTTGAGTTGGAATGCGGCCTTCGGATTCCATTGAAAATAGTTGTACGGTGTGAGTATTATCACTAGACTTGATTAAAAAATTTGCATCGTCTCCATCCCTACTATTGATTCTGAAAAGATCTTGAAAACCCAGATCGTGGTTTCTGAGATATGACAAACAGTTCTATGGTAGCTATAAATATGATAAAACAACTATATCTCCTAAAATATGATGTGGGTTTTGGACATTTTTGGTGAGCATGAGCATCCCTATGTTTTACGTCTCTGGTCCAAATTTCAGCTTGACCCAGATCACAAATTTCGAGATATGGTTATTTTACTGCAAAAAACCAATTTTTGGAGGGTTGTTGAATCGTCATACCCTAGATAAGGATAAAGTGCAATGATGCTGAATCGTCACACCCTAGTGAAGGACACAGTGCGATGATTGTGAAAAATTGAATCGTCACACCCCGGATGAAGAAAACAATGCAATGACATCGCACCTTGGCTGTGTATAGGTTGCGACGATGCATGTAAAAAGAAAACAGTGCGACGACGTCACACCTTGGCTATGTATAGGCTGCAACAATGCCTGGAAAAATAATTTTTCTTAAGTCTGAGTGCGATCGTCGCACCCTTCGATAGGGATAGGCTGCAACAATTCCAATCGTCGAACCTTTTGATAGGGATAAGCCGTGACGATGGCGGAAACTAGGTTTACTCAAATCCTCTTTCGCTCTTCTCTGGATTATCTGGGTCGCTTCAAGCAACTTGGCTTTGATACCATGTCAGTTTTTCATGGAAACCTACACATGAGACCTAGATAAAGCATACACAAACAAATCTTATCAAGAAAAGGAAGATAGATACAATATGAAGAATGAGAATCAATGTATATTATGATCTAATCAATGAGTGAGTGATCTTCACTCATATATGAAATGACATCCTATAATTAGGAATGCATGCATAATAGTGATGGTATAAAATTAGAAAGTCTAAAATAGAACTAGTCAGTTAACTCCCATTGAAATAGTGTTACCCCCATTGAACTAGTGTGCCGAAAATATAAATTTCTCCAACAAGAAGAACCTTAGCAGTATCTACTTCACTCTTCAAGGGAAGAGTGGGATTGATCGATGATGGAACCATATTAATCACCTGATCTACTGGATCGACCGATGATGGAACTGGATCGATCACTTGATCAACCATATTGACCGTTTATGGAGTCGAATTGACCAATCTATCAACCAATGGTTGGTCGATAAAATCCTTATGGTAACTAGTTGGAAGTTGTTACTGGGAAGCAACAATCTCTTCCAATAAACATGAAGCCTCATCCATACGAGGGCAAAGGTAAGTTTGAATAATTCCTTCACATAACCTATAAAGAAATTTGACTCTACTTTTCTTACTTCCAACCTTACTATCACTAATTGATGGGTCGTCACCAACATGACTGGAGGAAACCGGTGACACAGGTTGTTGGGAACCCATAGACCACACTTATAATATATTGGGAAGACCATGACAATCCTTAAGAAGGTGGCCACCCTTACAATTCCTGCAAGGGAATTTGGGCTTGCGAGTTGTCTTGGTAGGCTTGTCAATATTATCAACACTCCCAACATGATTATCAGTGGCTGGTGGATGGCCCCCTTGATTATTTTTCTTCTTCTTGTTCTTCATTTTCTTCTTCTTCTTATCCTCATGGTTACTAGCATTAATACTTTCACCAAACGAGGAGGAAGAAAGGGAAGAAGACCCAACGGGCGTAGAAGGAAAAGGGTCAGCAAGAGGTTGATGTTCTTTGGGTGGAGGGGTTGCATATGAAGAAATAGGATAATTTGGGATCATCAGAGTGGAAAAAAACCATACCAGTAACCGAATACTGAATCTGGGAAGACTCAATGTGGAAATATAAGAAGGACCAACGTTTCCAAATGAAGGAAAAACAAAAGGTTTCCCGAGAAAAAGGGTCCCCTGGTTGGTAGTTCCTGAAATTGATGCCATAGACATAGAGTCAACATAGAGTCTAGTAAATAAAAGAGAAAACACTACCAAAGTCCCTATAAGATAAGAAAAAACAAACAAAGGAAGTAGGGATCTTCCGGAGACAGAAGATGAGGCTGTCAATGAAGATATGAGAAGCAGTTACCTCGACCTCTAAGTAACATCCCTTCCCAGTGCAAGTAACCCTAGCTTCATGGGGCCATCCTCTAGGGGTACTAAGAGTGTGACGTGACGTCTACCTCAAGTACCATAAAGAACCTTATGAAGAAGGAACCCCCCTTCTAGTCACCCATGTAGAATCCTAGGAAAAACAACTATGTTTACCAATTTCACAACGAATGGTCGGGCGGTTAACCAGTCGACAATCAAGATTGAGAAAATGGAACTGGGAATGGTGGACACAAATCCACGACCCAAATACTAAGAAGAAGTGGTGTCACCCCGAGGAATTTCCACTCTTCAAATCTCCAAACTTGCTGCAGTCCCACTAGGCAAATGAAAGAGGGGAGATCTCAAACCGTCGCTTTGTTTGACATTGTGCTTAACTCATGTGTAAGAGGATCTCTCTCGACAAACACCAGTTATTACTACTTGGATTTCAACACTCTCTAGTATTCTACAACCTCGTTTAAGTTGCCTTGGAGAATTTACTCTCCACGCTACAACCAATGCCCTAAAATCCTAGACTTGTGATCGTTTTCTAATAAAGAAAAAGGTCTAGTTGATTTTAGATTAGGCGTTTTCTCCTTTTATGGTTGCTTGTTACTCAAAAGGGATTGTGGATGCAACTTGACTATGATGTGTGACACTTGAATCCAAGAAGACTTCAAAGAAAATATGAATACAATGCAATATTTAAGTTTCGATGAAGGCTATCTATAAGAAGGAGAAAGAAGTTTCAAGAAAAGAAACAATTACAAATTTCAAAGTAAGGAACATAAACCATTCTTTGAATGCAATTTAATTTTCTTTAAAATGCAAGTTCCAAAATGCACCACCCAAAAACTAGAATGCAAAATTCCTTTTTGTTTGATTCTAAATGCAATGAAATCAATCAAATACAATTCTCTTTATGCTTCTTTGATTTCAATTGAAATGAAAGAGTTCAAGGCTAATATAGAAAAGAACATGAAGCAAAAAGAAAGTCCAAACAAAGATGTGCTCACAAGCTTAATATAAAAATTGAAAGAATCAAGTGTAGAAATGAGTTCTAACACTTGGTCAATCAAACATTTTGAAAGAAAGAAATCACTCTTAAAAGCCTTAAAAACCAAAAGATTCTAGATCAATTGATATTGCAACATAGCTTAAAAACTCCATAATTCATTCAATGGATCAACAATTGCCAAAAAAGAGAACTCAAATACAAGGCTTGATGCACTTTGTATTATCCCCAAGTTAATGAAGGAGACTTTCAGAAAGGACATGTAAATGGATTGAAATATTTTGGGAAGTAAATTATAGGAGTCTGATGATGTACAAACAACAAAAATCGAGACTACTGACAATCACCACTGTAGTCAAGGATCAGATCAACCTTGAAAAATTTATGATCTTTTCATAACTTAATCAGAGATAACACTTTAAAAGAGAAAAAAAAGAGTGATAAATACAATCTTTATAATCAAACAAGGTCCTATCCAATCATACAAGACCTTGAGACATAATTCTAAGTCAAAAAACCTCAGAAACAGAGTAAAAAAGGGCCTAAAAATGACCCTGGAAGGAGACCGAATCCCCCCCAGAAGACCAACATGGAGTGTCACTGCAAGGGGTGACACTCCCCCAAAGACTGACATTGAGCATTAGTTTAGGAAACCAATTCCCTGTAGGCCATTATAGGGGAGTGTTAATGTATGAAAATGACTCAAACAAACTAAAACTCAACCCAGATTCAACAGAGTAGAAAAGGGACTCAAACAAACTAAAACCTGAGAAACAGAGTAAAAAAGGGCCTAAAAATGACCTTGGAAGGAGACCGACGCCCCCCCAGAAGACCAACATGGAGTGTCACTGCAAGGGGTGACACTCCCCCAAAGACTGAAAGGGAGCGTTAGTTTAGGAAACCAATGATCTGTAGGCCATTATAGGGGAGTGTTCATGTATGAAAATGACTCAAACAAACTAAAACTCAACCCAGATTCAACAAGGAACATGCTATGGACTCTATAAACTTCCTAATGAAGAGGAAAATAAAGAACGGTTAAAAAATCAAGCATTCACTCAAGCAATACGTATAAACAAAGGGATAAAAACCAAGGAAACACTTGTTCCCCAGTATGGTCACCAATTTATGTTGTGAGAAATATTACCCTACGAAAATGTTAAGCTCCCCTTAGCCAGGTTTTCTTCGGCTAAGATAGAATAGAGCAAGTGGACACTAACATCCCTTGCACCTATCTATTCACACATGAAAATGAGAAGAGGGAAAATGAAATAAGAGTGCACCTTTTTCAAAGGTTATCCTCACTTCCCCTTGTTGCTCCAACGTTGGATCCATTCATAGCTTGAACATGATCTCCCTGCACTTAGACAAAATCATCTTCCTCTTCAACTACTTGCACAAAGTTAGATGAAAGCAAATCTAACTAAATGAAACAAGCATAAACAATCATGTGTAAAGTAAATGAGATAGAAGTATGGGAATGGGCCAAGCTTATATTCATGAGAAACAAAGGACAACACTTACAATCACTTGATGTTGAGAAATCTTCCTCCAATGCTCCTCCTATCTTTCCTCTTTTGTGCACTGCCATAATGCTACTGAACTATCTGTGAATGTCATAAGAACAAAGGTTTGATACTCTTCAGAACTCCCCTTTTACCTTTGAGTGTCCTTCTTATATAGAAAATGAAGGCCCAACAACCATGGAGTATTTTAGAAGTATGGTTGAGGATATGGATCAACTAATTAGGATCTTCAGGATAGGATCAAGTAGATAGATAAGACTCAAATCCCTTTGATCCAAACAAACTCCAACCTTCCAGAACCTTCCCTCCAAAAAAGGTGGAATTGGTTGTAACCAAACTAATGCTCCCATAAGGATTAACACAGAGCATCACTAACACTCCCCCATATTGAAGCATGGAATGTCACTAGGCGATTGACACTCCCTACATATGGACAGGGGGGCGTCAATCCTAAAAAATGGTCAAAAACTCAAGGTAAAAGTGGTTTTTCGACCTTCAAATGATGAGTTTTATTTACCAATTTGTCTAGGGAACATGATAGACACTTCCACATGATTATATAGTGTATTTAGGCTTCCATGTGATGGTTTTTCTCCCTCAATTTTTCTAGGGAACATGAACAACACTTCCACAATTGTGATATTCAATTACGACACTTAGTAAAATATAAGTGCGACACTTAGGAATGTGGAAAATCGACACCTACATAAGTGATACATAAGTGCAACACTTAGTAGAATACAATATATAAGTGCGTCACTTAGTAGTGTGGAAATTTGGTGCATAACAGATTCCCCCTAAAGTGTGAGGTCAGAAGAGAAACTGATGTTTGAAACACTTTATAAAATGATGTGTGCCAAGGGGTGCTAGAATAGGAGAGTCAGATGGAAGCTGTAAACAAACATCAAACAACATATATATGAATCATCCCGAGGTAGGCATACCCATGCTCGGTACAAAATGGACTTAAAGCATGGCCACCGACCAATACACTACAGATCCATGAAAGAATTGACTAAGGATATGGCCACCAAACATATAATGTGGATCCATACCTCCATGACTCAATCACGTCGTAGCCACAAGATTTTACATAATGGAGCTACAATATGACAACAACATGTTAGAAAAACAGGATCACGAAGCAATAAAATAAAACAAATGCGGAAATAAAACACAGAAGATACACAATACAATAGAGACACAAATATACGTGGTTCACCCAGTGTGGGCTACATCCACCCAAGAAATTTCCAGGTCCTTCCTTTATTATTATCCAACAAATGAAGGGATACAACCTACATCAAACCCGCTGTAAATTCCTCTTCTTTCTCTCACAGTCTCCTATCTCAAAATACAATATTCACCATAATGCATAGCCACAATACATTTCCCTCATAACAGAGGGTTTCCTTCTAGGGAAAAAAACCCTAACATAATTTCTACCGTTAGATTTTCAACCTTATAATGAACGGTCCAGATTTACACTGAAATTACAATATACATTTACAAGGCAATCCCCTCGGACCCTGCAGAGGAGGTAACCCCCCTCTGCACTCCCCCACATGGAAGAGTGTACATTCTTTTGGGGTGTAAATACTTCATGGGTTATAAAAACGGCTGAAAAAAAAGACCTCTGAATTAGGAAGATAATTAGGCTCCACAACCAACACAATATAGCCATCGACCAATACAAAGTGGATCTATGTGATAGTGTACATCAGTAAGATTATTCTCCGTCACAACCTGAGTTGGGAACATAACATTGACATGTGCCAAAAAGGTTCCCAAGGTCTTCATCCCAATCCCGAACCAGTACGATTCTAACCATGATAATACATGTGTTGATTTCGAACATGGTAGAAACCATTTGATTACCGATCATTAATGTATACAGTTAACAAGTGCGAGGGAAATCACCAGTGATGTCAATGAATCCTAAGGCACCCTCGTACAATCCGACAAATGTGAATAAATGAGCTGAAGTCGAACATATGAAAAAATATTCCGATCATGGGCCAATGATGTAAACCCACTGTCGAGAGCGAGGAAACCTGCCATTGAGGCATGAAGGCTCCAATGCACTAATTAGTTTTTAAGTCTGAGTCCTGGATAATGTGTTGAAGTTGATAGGAACAAACTAGTCGAAGTAGGGCCATGATGTATCCCTCATCATCGACACGAAACTGATCAATATAATGATTTGAGATGATAGAGAAAATTTGGACAGACTGAAACATGTGTGAAAATGGATGATATTGCAGACGTTGATTGAAGCTAAGAATTACCTTTAACATTGTGCAACACGACAAGTGACATGGAAACATTGACTTGACGAGGCATGAATCCAAACATAATGTGAAGACAACCAAAGGTTCTCTTCGAAGGAGTCAAAAGAGTATGACGACACATAGAATTGGTATGACTCAGGGATAAGTGGATTAACCAACTATAAGCAGAATATAGAGTGCCATGTTCAAGGGAGATTAAGAACAACTGCCGTAATGTTTCAGAAGCTTGACCCACTTCCAAACTTTCCCTCCCATCCAAATAGACGAGTACCTCTTTGTTTTTTAACGAGATTGAGGATACCAAATGCTCAATATAAATCACCTTCGATAAGTTCCTCTTCACATGCTTAAGGAACTCAAAGAAGTAAGGGTTGGATCCCACATTGGTCCTTCAATGAATAATTTTATGAGCCCAGAGAAGGTAAACTCAGTGCTTTTTCATGTTTAGGGAGTTTGAAAAGAACTTAAAGGAAACTCCAAAGTTGATTTTTTTCATAAATTTTAGTCTCTGTCATATTTTAAAACTTATGTATATGCCTTTCATTCTTTAGCAAATTCTTCTCCCAATCCCATCTCCTCCCAAGTGAGCCAATGTTGTTGCCAATTTGTAGACTTATCCCAGTTCATAATTTCTTTAAGAGAGTAAAATAATTTAATTCCAAGATCTTGGATATTTTGAAAAGATAATCTATGGAAACATTTATTTCCTATCCAAGGATCAAGACCTATTTGATATTTCTCTCCCTTGCCCACCTTCCAGATCAACCAATTTCCTACCATTTGAAAAGCTAAATTTCACAGTTTTCCAAACATTTGAGGCATTATGTAATTATTTGTCTGGGTTTCTAACCCAATCTTCAAATGTAGTCGGGGAAATACATTTTGCATTTATTAATTGGATCCATATTCCTTTTCCTTGTGGGGGAGTGCATGAAATTGACGGGGAAAAAAGTGGCAATGGGGTGCGAAAGAACACACGCACGTATGAACACATGTGCGTTCCTAGAAATGCATGTGCTTTCTTAATCCTACACCATTGATACTCACCAAAATGATACACACACTTGCCAAATCAGATTAATTATGAATGCACATGTGTTCTTGAGAGACACTTGTTCAGGAACACGCGTGCATTCCTAAAAAAAATTGAAATAAAAATAATGCACACACGTTCTTAAAGCGTGTGTGCATTCCTAAAGCACATGCACATTCCTAAAGCAAGTGTACATTATTAGGAACATAAAAATGTGTACGTTCTTGTTAACACAACATATCTATATC
>JZKD02S0146027.1:0-23689 GCA_000966675.3 Picea glauca
TGTCTCATATGTAGCAGCGAAACCCCAAGACCTTGAGCTCTGATACCATATGTTAAGAACCAAATATCAATATAGCATAGAAAAACCTCAGAAAAAGTACTCAACGCCTTGAAAAGAGAGATAATTTCAAATAATAAGCCTCTTCGAGGGGGCAACCTCATTTTACCCCACTTAAATGTTCAAGTACAAGATGATTCCAAATGAAAATGTCTCATTGGTAATTATAGGAGACTAGAAGGTATAATTACAACTAAAGGAATAAATCCGACATAAATAAAATAACATTACTAATGTAATATGCCCCAATTAAGGGGTAATGAGCCAATATTAGGGCTTAACACCTTCATGGTGAGACAAAGTTTCTTAAGAAGTGAGTACGATCATAGTGTTTATGGCATATTCATTTTATTAATGTGATGTTGATAACATGCTTTTTGCAAGCAAAGCATGGTTGAGATCAGCAGGTTAAAGGCTCAATTGGCTAGGAATTTTGATGATGGATGTAGGAGCAAAAAAACAAATCTTGGACATATAAGTACATAGAGATGGGAAAATGGTAAGTTATGGTTGTCACTGATGAAATTTAGTATGAACTTTGTGAAACCGGTAAAAATCCCTTTTTCTTTTGTAACAACCCCTCTGTTATGTCAACAATTAGTGATGTACAAAAGAGGTAAAAAAAAAAATTGAACAAACATTGGTATAAGTGAAAAGGCATCATAACATGTATTAATAACTACACAATAAATTTCATCACAATCAACTGAAAGCAACATCACTATTATTCAATCAATTGTATCTTATAAATATAACATAAGGAAGTTACCTGCCCAACCTATCCTGCATGGTTAGGACCTCCAAGACACATAAGCAACGCTCAAGTCCAGGATTCTTCCGATTGATTTTGACCACTTAAGGTCTCGGGACTGGCGATTATTTTGAGGATCAAGGAAGTATCTAATTCCCATTAATTCAATCATACATCTCTATTCAAAACTAGAATTATCAGCATACTTAACCATCAATTCATCATCATGCAAATAATAATCTACTCTACTTAATCAATCTTCAAGCAACATTGAGTGTAAATGAGTAAGAGGCTTTTACATAAAGAATAATAACACAAAGAGAATAAGTAAAATCTTAGTCTCATGTAGCTCAACTATGCATCTTTATATTAAGGAATATCTTCTAAGAATATATATCAGAATTTAAAGGCTAAAAATTATATATTCATTTGCAAGAAGCCACAAGAAGATCAATCTTCTTAAGCAATACATTAAATTTAGATGCTACCTTGCATTATGTATTTAATTTATAAACTAATAAAATCAATCATAAATAGCAATTAATAATAAGTCTACTACTTCAATATCCATATCAAAGAACTAAGAGGTTCAATCATAGCAAGGAATATGGAAAGTTTCCAATACTACCTTACATTTCCATTGCAAGAAATTATAAGAAGTTCAAACCCATAATTAAGAATTAGATAAGATAAATTATATGCTATATTGCATATCCATATATAAGGATAATTTAAAGAACATCAAGTTGTATTTAAACAATAAAAATAAAGAACCCAATGTTGACTTATAAACCCAATTAAAAATTCATTAAAGGAGTTAAGGGAGTTAAGGGAAGACCAACCATAATAACTAAATGATAGAAGTCCACTACCCTATGTATCCATTTAAGAATTAAGAAAATCAAGTCTTATTAAACCATAAATAAAGCACTCACATGCTAACTTATAAATCTGTTTAAAAGTTTAGGAAGACAAATCTTAATTGACCATAAATAATTAATATTCAGAGGCTAAATCACATATACATGGTAAGGAACAAGAAGGAGTTTTGGAATCTATCCCAGCCCCTGATCTGGTGTGCATAAAAATATGAAATTTGTTCCAGACCTCAATCTGACACTTAATCTGGTCCTCAATCTGACATTTAATTTATGATAATTTAAATTAATTTCAAGTGCAGCAAAAATGATTTTTATTAATTGTATAGCTTTAGCGGAAGGGACAATAATTGATGCAGGGTCTGTCAAGAAGTGGCAGCGACAGGTAAGAGGTGAGTGAACGTGTATACGTCAATCCAATCAAACAGTTACAATACTCACCCTTCTTGGTGTTAACTCGACGAATGTTACCATTGTTTTAAAATGTGCAAAATCAATACAAAAACAGTTAACTGGGAATGGGTAAACTAGAAACGAACAGGTTAAATAACGTTGTTAATTTCAAGAGGGACGCTTCCATACAGAACCCCATCCGACACCTGATCTGACCCTTGATCTAGACCTTGATCCGACACTTGTTCCAGACCTTGAAACGACAAAAAATTATGATAAATTCGAATTTAAAAAAAAACAATTACAGGCAGCGAATAGATTTCGGAAATGGTTTAACTTTAATGAAAGGAAAATAAATAATTGCAGGGACACTCAAGAAGTCAAGCTATGGTTATAGCCCCCAATTTCATTCTCGAATTAAATCTTAACAAAATAAACGAATTTTCCCAGATTACAAATAAGGAAGCAACGGATTCTAAAATTAAAAATTATGGGTTGTTCAATAAATTGTCAGTAATCACATGAGAATTCTATAGCTAAGGCAGTTAAAGTAAGCATGTTCTGCCACATATTTTGATAAATACACAAAAATTGTGTCCATGCAATACAATACATAATTGCTTAATAGTCACTACTTCCAGAAGCTATCAACTTGATCACTCATACCAAGGTATTCGGTACTATATCAGTGATAAGAAAACTAATCAAAATCGAATTGATAGGGAAGGATTGAAGGTCAATACACATGACAAAAATGAAATCACTGGGTTTAAAAATGGAGTAAATACAGCTCTATGAAAATTGCATAATTTCCAAAGTCGTTACAATAATAGAGATGCGCTAAGATCTTCTTCCTTCAACAGTCAACCACAAATTCTTTTCCAATAGAATTTAATTTACTCACGTAGAAGCAACTAAGAAATTCAAGGATGGTAAGAACACATTAATGGAAGTTCATTATACGAGAATTTATTAATCATAAATTGCCAAAACCCAACCTATATAAAAAGACATTCTCTCGAATACATGATCCATTCCACAATGTAATTTCAAAACTATATAGACTAATAATTTTAAATAAAATATATATGATATGCCAACAATGGCAGTGATCAAAATTCATTCTTTGTTATTCTTATATCAACTAGCAGCCAATGTTCATTTGAGAAATTAAAAAGACAACAATTATCAAAGTTTTCTTCTAGATCTCAAACTAATAAGGAACCAGCCAATTCAAATTAGAATTATAACACAAATAAAGTTGGATTTCTAAAACTCTTATTATACAATAAAATCTTAATGAAATTACAATCTCAATGAAAATAACATAACCAACGACGAAGAATCGAAGATGCTCTTCATCAAATGGCACTCCTTCCTTTCTCTTGCTTGCTAATCATTGAGACTTCATTGGTACCTCCTAGCCAACATTAGGGGTACTCTTCTTCCCCCTTAGACCCTCGAGCCACAAAGGGGCCAAGCACACACAAACCAAAAATACTCTAGCTCCAAGCTTGCCTTGCAAGGTAGAGAAACCACTCTAGATCAATCTTGGTATCCCAACTCTCACAAGTAAAACCAGTCAAAAATAATTTGACAGCATAACTTTACCAATAACCAGTGTGATCCCCTTTCCCATCTAGACGATTTGTTTTATAGGAATTTCCTCAATGACACACACCTGCATGCACAATTAATTAACTTTTAATTAAATAAATTAGGATTTTTTCACCCTCACACTTGTCACCCCTTCCCCAAGTTTCACAAGTAATTACATATGAATTAAAAGTCAATTTCCCTCACATTTCACAAATGTTCTCTTTAAATCACTCCTAGTTGTCTCTTTATTCCCCATATTTTCCTTTAATCAATGAATCCTTATTAAAACTAAATAAGAGTCTTCTTCTAGTTAGACTAGTGGTAGATAGACTCTAGATACCATTCTATGTGTACACCTATTTTCTCATGCTTTGTTCCTTTCTTGTTTTAAAATTCCATTTTGGTATTTTCTTGCACACATGTGTATTAAATCAAATCTTTAGATTTATTTCACTTTTCTTAATTCTTAAATTGATTTACGTCATTCCTTTTTTTTTCTTTTTTTTTTCTTTAATTAATAATCTAGTTTAGTCTCCTTACAAAAACTTAGACTTAGGCTTTGTCTTAGAATAGGATTAGACTTTTATGGGGATTTATAATTAATAAAATTACTCTTTAATTAATTATTTTAAATCCGACAATGTCAAATCAATTTGTTTTTTCTAGGCCACCCAGATTCATTGACTCAAGTTTTTAAATTACGTGGCGTGCCCTTCAAGATGCACTCCCATGCTCCAAGGGTGCCACTCACCTTTTGACTAGTTTTGGTATTTTTTCCAACCCTTGGAGTCAACACTCCACTCGGTTGACCTTGTGAGAGACTAAGGGATTCTAAGGAATCATGACTTCGCCTTATTGTGCGCCCCTTAGAAATCTTCGTGAGCGACTTTCTCAGTCTACCCTCACGACATCGTGGACCTCTCGAACTAGGTAATCCTTAACCTACAATTCAAGCCACAACGGGAGTTCTAGTAGGATGTGACAGGGACTCTGCCACACCTCTCCCTCAATGTTTGTTTTTTTTTGCATGGCCCCTTTACTCCTTATATGAGTCATATTAAAAAACATTCGTCATCATGCATCCATCGACGAAACATTGTCAATGATATATATAGAAATCACACTATGATCAATCATATGTCATATATGCATAAAATGAAATACTCAAACCAATATAATCCACTCCCTAACTCAATCTGGAGTCCAAGGAGGTCCATTCATGCCATCAACATATATAATATGTTATGTGTCCTGCACACTCAGGCAAAATCATCAATAGAATCTCTCAATACATATATCAAGTAATAATAAATCACAACCCAACAACATCATCATGTAAAATCCATAGTCGAAACAAATAACAATGTACTATAACTGGATCACTTGCATGCAAGTGTCCTCAAACAATAAGTCGATAACATGTGCTCAGTAGAGAGGGATGTTACATAGACCCCCTCTTGTTTTAAACTTCATCCTAAAGTTGTAAAGTATATAAAATGCAGTAAATAGTACTTNTTAAAAATTCATTAAAGGAGTTAAGGGAGTTAAGGGAAGACCAACCATAATAACTAAATGATAGAAGTCCACTACCCTATGTATCCATTTAAGAATTAAGAAAATCAAGTCTTATTAAACCATAAATAAAGCACTCACATGCTAACTTATAAATCTGTTTAAAAGTTTAGGAAGACAAATCTTAATTGACCATAAATAATTAATATTCAGAGGCTAAATCACATATACATGGTAAGGAACAAGAAGGAGTTTTGGAATCTATCCCAGCCCCTGATCTGGTGTGCATAAAAATATGAAATTTGTTCCAGACCTCAATCTGACACTTAATCTGGTCCTCAATCTGACATTTAATTTATGATAATTTAAATTAATTTCAAGTGCAGCAAAAATGATTTTTATTAATTGTATAGCTTTAGCGGAAGGGACAATAATTGATGCAGGGTCTGTCAAGAAGTGGCAGCGACAGGTAAGAGGTGAGTGAACGTGTATACGTCAATCCAATCAAACAGTTACAATACTCACCCTTCTTGGTGTTAACTCGACGAATGTTACCATTGTTTTAAAATGTGCAAAATCAATACAAAAACAGTTAACTGGGAATGGGTAAACTAGAAACGAACAGGTTAAATAACGTTGTTAATTTCAAGAGGGACGCTTCCATACAGAACCCCATCCGACACCTGATCTGACCCTTGATCTAGACCTTGATCCGACACTTGTTCCAGACCTTGAAACGACAAAAAATTATGATAAATTCGAATTTAAAAAAAAACAATTACAGGCAGCGAATAGATTTCGGAAATGGTTTAACTTTAATGAAAGGAAAATAAATAATTGCAGGGACACTCAAGAAGTCAAGCTATGGTTATAGCCCCCAATTTCATTCTCGAATTAAATCTTAACAAAATAAACGAATTTTCCCAGATTACAAATAAGGAAGCAACGGATTCTAAAATTAAAAATTATGGGTTGTTCAATAAATTGTCAGTAATCACATGAGAATTCTATAGCTAAGGCAGTTAAAGTAAGCATGTTCTGCCACATATTTTGATAAATACACAAAAATTGTGTCCATGCAATACAATACATAATTGCTTAATAGTCACTACTTCCAGAAGCTATCAACTTGATCACTCATACCAAGGTATTCGGTACTATATCAGTGATAAGAAAACTAATCAAAATCGAATTGATAGGGAAGGATTGAAGGTCAATACACATGACAAAAATGAAATCACTGGGTTTAAAAATGGAGTAAATGCAGCTCTATGAAAATTGCATAATTTCCAAAGTCGTTACAATAATAGAGATGCGCTAAGATCTTCTTCCTTCAACAGTTAACCACAAATTCTTTTCCAATAGAATTTAATTTACTAACGTAGAAGCAACTAAGAAATTCAAGGATGGTAAGAACACATTAATGGAAGTTCATTATACGAGAATTTATTAATCATAAATTGCCAAAACCCAACCTATATAAAAATACATTCTCTCGAATACATGATCCATTCCACAATGTAATTTCAAAACTATATAGACTAATAATTTTAAATAACATATATATGATATGCCAACAATGGCAGTGATCAAAATTCATTCTTTGTTATTCTTATATCAACTAGCAGCCAATGTTCATTTGAGAAATTAAAAAGACAACAATTATCAAAGTTTTCTTCTAGATCTCAAACTAATAAGGAACCAGCCAATTCAAATTAGAATTATAACACAAATAAAGTTGGATTTCTAAAACTCTTATTATACAATAAAATCTTAATGAAATTACAATCTCAATGAAAATAACATAACCAACGACGAAGAATCGAAGATGCTCTTCATCAAATGGCACTCCTTCCTTTCTCTTGCTTGCTAATCATTGAGACTTCATTGGTACCTCCTAGCCAACATTAGGGGTACTCTTCTTCCCCCTTAGACCCTCGAGCCACAAAGGGGCCAAGCACACACAAACCAAAAATACTCTAGCTCCAAGCTTGCCTTGCAAGGTAGAGAAACCACTCTAGATCAATCTTGGTATCCCAACTCTCACAAGTAAAACCAGTCAAAAATAATTTGACAGCATAACTTTACCAATAACCAGTGTGATCCCCTTTCCCATCTAGACGATTTGTTTTATAGGAATTTCCTCAATGACACACACCTGCATGCACAATTAATTAACTTTTAATTAAATAAATTAGGATTTTTTCACCCTCACACTTGTCACCCCTTCCCCAAGTTTCACAAGTAATTACATATGAATTAAAAGTCAATTTCCCTCACATTTCACAAATGTTCTCTTTAAATCACTCCTAGTTGTCTCTTTATTCCCCATATTTTCCTTTAATCAATGAATCCTTATTAAAACTAAATAAGAGTCTTCTTCTAGTTAGACTAGTGGTAGATAGACTCTAGATACCATTCTATGTGTACACCTATTTTCTCATGCTTTGTTCCTTTCTTGTTTTAAAATTCCATTTTGGTATTTTCTTGCACACATGTGTATTAAATCAAATCTTTAGATTTATTTCACTTTTCTTAATTCTTAAATTGATTTACGTCATTCCTTTTTTTTTCTTTTTTTTTTCTTTAATTAATAATCTAGTTTAGTCTCCTTACAAAAACTTAGACTTAGGCTTTGTCTTAGAATAGGATTAGACTTTTATGGGGATTTATAATTAATAAAATTACTCTTTAATTAATTATTTTAAATCCGACAATGTCAAATCAATTTGTTTTTTCTAGGCCACCCAGATTCATTGACTCAAGTTTTTAAATTACGTGGCGTGCCCTTCAAGATGCACTCCCATGCTCCAAGGGTGCCACTCACCTTTTGACTAGTTTTGGTATTTTTTCCAACCCTTGGAGTCAACACTCCACTCGGTTGACCTTGTGAGAGACTAAGGGATTCTAAGGAATCATGACTTCGCCTTATTGTGCGCCCCTTAGAAATCTTCGTGAGCGACTTTCTCAGTCTACCCTCACGACATCGTGGACCTCTCGAACTAGGTAATCCTTAACCTACAATTCAAGCCACAACGGGAGTTCTAGTAGGATGTGACAGGGACTCTGCCACACCTCTCCCTCAATGTTTGTTTTTTTTTGCATGGCCCCTTTACTCCTTATATGAGTCATATTAAAAAACATTCGTCATCATGCATCCATCGACGAAACATTGTCAATGATATATATAGAAATCACACTATGATCAATCATATGTCATATATGCATAAAATGAAATACTCAAACCAATATAATCCACTCCCTAACTCAATCTGGAGTCCAAGGAGGTCCATTCATGCCATCAACATATATAATATGTTATGTGTCCTGCACACTCAGGCAAAATCATCAATAGAATCTCTCAATACATATATCAAGTAATAATAAATCACAACCCAACAACATCATCATGTAAAATCCATAGTCGAAACAAATAACAATGTACTATAACTGGATCACTTGCATGCAAGTGTCCTCAAACAATAAGTCGATAACATGTGCTCAGTAGAGAGGGATGTTACATAGACCCCCTCTTGTTTTAAACTTCATCCTAAAGTTGTAAAGTATATAAAATGCAGTAAATAGTACTTGACAAGATCTATATGTCTAATCTATCAAACAAGCAATGAAATTGTTAATGCATATCATATGCGTCCTCCCAGGTAGCCGAGTGTGGACTATAATTGTCCCACTGGACCTTGACCTGGTCAACTATTTGACGTCGTAGCTATCGAATGTGATGGTCAAGAATGTGGATTGGCTCTTCCGTGAGAGCACCCTCCTCCAACACCTGCAAATAATTCATGTCAATCACATGTGTAGGATCACTAACATAATGTCTCAAAACAGATACATGAAAAACTTTGTGCATACGCCTTAAAGAATCAAGAAAGGCTAGTCAATAATCCATGGGTCCTTTCTTTTCCACAAATTCGAAAGTTCCCACAAACCTAGGAAAGAGTTTACCACCCTTTCCAAACTTGATCGAACTCTTGTGCAGTTTCACCGGCAAGAAAAATTGGTCGTCAACTTCATAACTGCGGTCAACACGATGCGCATCCACATAACTCTTCTTTCGATATTGCACTTATTTAATCCTTTGTCTTATCGATTTCATTTGTTTTTCCATGATCTGGATTTTATGAGAAGAACGAAATGAATACTGATTATTAAAATATGCTTAAAACAGAGTAACAGAGATACAATAAGATGGGTTTTCTATTCAATAACAAAATAAGCTGAAACTCTAAAATGCAGTGGAAAACAAGCTTGTTGGAATGGTGGCGGCTTATCTCTGAGAAGAAATGTGATGGTTAGGATCATTCACAAGAAGATGATTATAATGAGGCTCTGAAGGCCTTTTTACAATAAAAATGAATTTCAAAAACCATAGAAATCCAAAAACTTAACCCTAGGAGATGAAGTGCCAAAAGTCATGTGGGCCCCGTTTGGGTAAGTCAGTACATCAACTTCCCAAGGTCGTAACTTTTGCATACGATATCTGTTTTAGGCGCACAATAAACCGTTGGAAAGGTATCATCGAGGAGATTCATTTTGGGGGATCAATCATGCCTTCAACTCTCATTGAGAAGCTCAATATAGAAAAACCTTCAGTTAGGCCCTCAAAATGGCCCAGGAAGTTAAAACTGCTAAAAATAGTAAATTGCCAAAATTTCCACAAAACTATTTTGAGCGAGTTGGAAAAGGTGGGTGGCTACCGATATCCACCTGGATCATTCCATTTCCTTGATCAATTCGGGTCCTACCAAGACCCTATCCTCAATTCAATCCCAACTCAATGGTGCTTGACATGGTTTCCCTTAAACAAACTCAAATGGTGTCATCTTAATAGTACTTTGATAGATGTTGTTGTATGCAAATTCTACTAGTGGAAAGAAATATTCCCAATGTTTCTATTGGTCCATTACATACATATGCAACATATCTTCCAAAATTTTGTTCGTTCTTTCTATCTTCCCATCTATCTCAGGGTGATATGATGTACTAAAGTTTAGTTGTGTTCCCAAATCCTCTTGGAAACTGGTCCAAAATTGTCTTGTAAACATCGATCCTCAATCGGATATGATCCTTTTTGGTACACCATGTAACCTTACAATCTCGTTGACAAAACCTATAGCTATGTTTGGCTCTTGTACATAAGATGTACAAGAATAAAATGTGTACTCTTCGTCAGAGTGTCAACTACCATGAAAATAAAGTCATGTCTCCTTGTCGTCAGTGGCAATCCAACTATAAAGTCCATCAAAATGACCTCCCATTTCAATTCTGGAATGATGTGTGGTTGTATTAATCCTGCCAAATGTCTATGTTAAGCTTTCACATGTTGACATTCTAGACATCGTTCCACATAACTAACTATGTCTGCTTTCATTCCCTTCTAGAAGAATAAAGGCTTAAGGTATGCCTTCATCTTCGTCACTCCCGGATGAGCCATGTACACTGCTCGGTTCACTTCACTTAATATCAAAATTCTTAATTCGTCATTAGGCAGTACATAAATTATGTTGTTATACCTCAACAATTCGTCATTTTCCAATGTATACCTTCAAAATTTGGTACCATCATGGTATCTTATACAATATTTTCTTTAACCTCTTTATAAAAGTCATCATCGATCTATATAGTTAGAATATTTTCTCAAAGATTAGTCTCAAGAGGTATTACCGAGAATATGTGTGGCCTCTGACTCAATGCATCTGCCACCCATTCACCATACCTTTTATGTAAGTAATCTTGAAGTCGTATTTGCTAAGTAATTATGACCAACACCTCTGTCATGCATTCAAGTCACTCTGCATAAATATGCACTGCAATACACAATGATCTGTCTTTAATTTGATTTTTTTTCCAATCAAATAGTGTCTCCAAACTCTCAAGGCATATATAATTTCTAATAACTCCAAGTCATGCATTGTGTAGTTCTCCTCGTGCTTTCTCAATTTCCTTGAAATGTAAGTGATTACTCGACCATCTTTCATAAATACTCTGCCTAAACCTTCCTTGGATGTATCCTTTCATACCAAGAATTCCCTGTCCATGTAGGGGAATTTTAGTATCGGCGTTGTCGTCAATGACTCCTTGAGCCTTTGAAATGATTTTGTGCATTTCTCGGTCCATAAAAACCTCTTGTTTTTCTTCTACAATTCCATGATCGGATTTGCTATCTCTGAAAAACCTTTGATAAACCATCGGTAATGTCCTTCTAAACCCGTAAATTTGTATACTTCTTGTATGTTTGTCGATGCAGGCCATTCCACAATAGCCTCTACTTTTTTTGGATGCACAATGATACTTTCGCTAGATATGATATGCCCTAAGTAATGAATCTTCGATTGGTAAAGAGAACATTTCGACAGTTTCCCGTATAGTTTGTTTTCTCATAGACACTATAGTACCAGTCTTAAATGTTTGTCATGCTCTTCTTTCATCTGAGAATAAATAAATATGTCATCAATAAATTCTTGAACAAACTTTTCCAAGTATTCATGGAACACCCCATTCATCAAGCTCGTGAATACTCTGACGCATTTGTCAGTCCAAACGGTAGAACTGTAAAATCATAGTGTTTGAACCTCATCTTAAATGCAATTTTAGGAATATCTTCCTTTTTAATTCGTAACTGGTGATATCCTTATCTCAAGTCAATCTTTGAAAACATAGTCTCTCCTTTCATATGATCGAACAAATCGTCTATTCTTGGCAACAGATATTGGTTCTTGATCGTTTCTTGGTTCAATTGACAATATATAATGCAAAGCCTCCATGATCCATCCTTCTTTCTTACNATATATATGATATGCCAACAATGGCAGTGATCAAAATTCATTCTTTGTTATTCTTATATCAACTAGCAGCCAATGTTCATTTGAGAAATTAAAAAGACAACAATTATCAAAGTTTTCTTCTAGATCTCAAACTAATAAGGAACCAGCCAATTCAAATTAGAATTATAACACAAATAAAGTTGGATTTCTAAAACTCTTATTATACAATAAAATCTTAATGAAATTACAATCTCAATGAAAATAACATAACCAACGACGAAGAATCGAAGATGCTCTTCATCAAATGGCACTCCTTCCTTTCTCTTGCTTGCTAATCATTGAGACTTCATTGGTACCTCCTAGCCAACATTAGGGGTACTCTTCTTCCCCCTTAGACCCTCGAGCCACAAAGGGGCCAAGCACACACAAACCAAAAATACTCTAGCTCCAAGCTTGCCTTGCAAGGTAGAGAAACCACTCTAGATCAATCTTGGTATCCCAACTCTCACAAGTAAAACCAGTCAAAAATAATTTGACAGCATAACTTTACCAATAACCAGTGTGATCCCCTTTCCCATCTAGACGATTTGTTTTATAGGAATTTCCTCAATGACACACACCTGCATGCACAATTAATTAACTTTTAATTAAATAAATTAGGATTTTTTCACCCTCACACTTGTCACCCCTTCCCCAAGTTTCACAAGTAATTACATATGAATTAAAAGTCAATTTCCCTCACATTTCACAAATGTTCTCTTTAAATCACTCCTAGTTGTCTCTTTATTCCCCATATTTTCCTTTAATCAATGAATCCTTATTAAAACTAAATAAGAGTCTTCTTCTAGTTAGACTAGTGGTAGATAGACTCTAGATACCATTCTATGTGTACACCTATTTTCTCATGCTTTGTTCCTTTCTTGTTTTAAAATTCCATTTTGGTATTTTCTTGCACACATGTGTATTAAATCAAATCTTTAGATTTATTTCACTTTTCTTAATTCTTAAATTGATTTACGTCATTCCTTTTTTTTTCTTTTTTTTTTCTTTAATTAATAATCTAGTTTAGTCTCCTTACAAAAACTTAGACTTAGGCTTTGTCTTAGAATAGGATTAGACTTTTATGGGGATTTATAATTAATAAAATTACTCTTTAATTAATTATTTTAAATCCGACAATGTCAAATCAATTTGTTTTTTCTAGGCCACCCAGATTCATTGACTCAAGTTTTTAAATTACGTGGCGTGCCCTTCAAGATGCACTCCCATGCTCCAAGGGTGCCACTCACCTTTTGACTAGTTTTGGTATTTTTTCCAACCCTTGGAGTCAACACTCCACTCGGTTGACCTTGTGAGAGACTAAGGGATTCTAAGGAATCATGACTTCGCCTTATTGTGCGCCCCTTAGAAATCTTCGTGAGCGACTTTCTCAGTCTACCCTCACGACATCGTGGACCTCTCGAACTAGGTAATCCTTAACCTACAATTCAAGCCACAACGGGAGTTCTAGTAGGATGTGACAGGGACTCTGCCACACCTCTCCCTCAATGTTTGTTTTTTTTTGCATGGCCCCTTTACTCCTTATATGAGTCATATTAAAAAACATTCGTCATCATGCATCCATCGACGAAACATTGTCAATGATATATATAGAAATCACACTATGATCAATCATATGTCATATATGCATAAAATGAAATACTCAAACCAATATAATCCACTCCCTAACTCAATCTGGAGTCCAAGGAGGTCCATTCATGCCATCAACATATATAATATGTTATGTGTCCTGCACACTCAGGCAAAATCATCAATAGAATCTCTCAATACATATATCAAGTAATAATAAATCACAACCCAACAACATCATCATGTAAAATCCATAGTCGAAACAAATAACAATGTACTATAACTGGATCACTTGCATGCAAGTGTCCTCAAACAATAAGTCGATAACATGTGCTCAGTAGAGAGGGATGTTACATAGACCCCCTCTTGTTTTAAACTTCATCCTAAAGTTGTAAAGTATATAAAATGCAGTAAATAGTACTTAACAAGATCTATATGTCTAATCTATCAAACAAGCAATGAAATTTTTAATGCATATCATATGCGTCCTCCCAGGTAGCCGAGTGTGGACTATAATTTTCCCACTGGACCTTAACCTGGTTGACTATTTGACGTCATAGCTATCGAATGTGATGGTCGAGAATGTGGATTGGCTCTTCCGTGAGAGCACCCTCCTCCAATACCTGCAAATAATTCATGTCAATCACATGTGTAGGATCACTAACATAATGTCTCAAAACAGATACATGAAAAACTTTGTGCATACGCCTTAAAGAATCAGGAAAGGCTAGTCAATAATCCATGGGTCCTTTCTTTTCCACAACTTCGAAAGTTCCCACAAACCTAGGAAAGAGTTTACCACCCTTTCCAAACTTGATCGAACTCTTGTGCGGTTTCACCGGCAAGAAAAATTGGTCATCAACTTCATAACTGCGGTCAACACGATGCACATCCACATAACTCTTCTTTCGATATTGCGCTTATTTAATCCTTTGTCTTATCGATTTCATTTGTTCTTCCATGATCCGGATTTTATGAGCAGAACGAAATGAATACTGATTATTAAAATATGCTTAAAACAGAGTAACAGAGATACAATAAAACGGGTTTTCTATTCAATAACAAAATAAGCTGAAACTCTAAAATGCAGCGGAAAACAAGCTTGTTGGAATGGTGGCGGCTTATCTCTGAGAAGAAATGTGATGGTTAGGATCATTCACAAGAAGATGATTATAATGAGGCTCTAAAGGCCTTTTTACAATAAAAATGAATTTCAAAAACCATAGAAATCCAAAAACTTAACCCTAGGAGATGAAGTGCCAAAAGTCATGTGGGCCCCGTTTGGGTAAGTCAGTACATCAACTTCCCAAGGTCGTAACTTTTGCATACGATATCTGTTTTAGGCGCACAATAAACCGTTGGAAAGGTATCATCGAGGAGATTCATTTTGGGGGATCAATCATGCCTTCAACTCTCATTGAGAAGCTCAATATAGAAAAACCTTCAGTTAGGCCCTCAAAATGGCCCAGGAAGTTAAAACTGCTAAAAATAGTAAATTGCCAAAATTTCCACAAAACTATTTTGAGCGAGTTGGAAAAGGTGGGTGGCTACCGATATCCACCTGGATCATTCCATTTCCTTGATCAATTCGGGTCCTACCAAGACCCTATCCTCAATTCAATCCCAACTCAATGGTGCTTGACATGGTTTCCCTTAAACAAACTCAAATGGTGTCATCTTAATAGTACTTTGATAGATGTTGTTGTATGCAAATTCTACTAGTGGAAAGAAATATTCCCAATGTTTCTATTGGTCCATTACATACATATGCAACATATCTTCCAAAATTTTGTTCGTTCTTTCTATCTTCCCATCTATCTCAGGGTGATATGATGTACTAAAGTTTAGTTGTGTTCCCAAATCCTCTTGGAAACTGGTCCAAAATTGTCTTGTAAACATCGATCCTCAATCGGATATGATCCTTTTTGGTACACCATGTAACCTTACAATCTCGTTGACAAAACCTATAGCTATGTTTGGCTCTTGTACATAAGATGTACAAGAATAAAATGTGTACTCTTCGTCAGAGTGTCAACTACCATGAAAATAAAGTCATGTCTCCTTGTCGTCAGTGGCAATCCAACTATAAAGTCCATCAAAATGACCTCCCATTTCAATTCTGGAATGATGTGTGGTTGTATTAATCCTGCCAAATGTCTATGTTAAGCTTTCACATGTTGACATTCTAGACATCGTTCCACATAACTAACTATGTCTGCTTTCATTCCCTTCTAGAAGAATAAAGGCTTAAGGTATGCCTTCATCTTCGTCACTCCCGGATGAGCCATGTACACTGCTCGGTTCACTTCACTTAATATCAAAATTCTTAATTCGTCATTAGGCAGTACATAAATTATGTTGTTATACCTCAACAATTCGTCATTTTCCAATGTATACCTTCAAAATTTGGTACCATCATGGTATCTTATACAATATTTTCTTTAACCTCTTTATAAAAGTCATCATCGATCTATATAGTTAGAATATTTTCTCAAAGATTAGTCTCAAGAGGTATTACCGAGAATATGTGTGGCCTCTGACTCAATGCATCTGCCACCCATTCACCATACCTTTTATGTAAGTAATCTTGAAGTCGTATTTGCTAAGTAATTATGACCAACACCTCTGTCATGCATTCAAGTCACTCTGCATAAATATGCACTGCAATACACAATGATCTGTCTTTAATTTGATTTTTTTTCCAATCAAATAGTGTCTCCAAACTCTCAAGGCATATATAATTTCTAATAACTCCAAGTCATGCATTGTGTAGTTCTCCTCGTGCTTTCTCAATTTCCTTGAAATGTAAGTGATTACTCGACCATCTTTCATAAATACTCTGCCTAAACCTTCCTTGGATGTATCCTTTCATACCAAGAATTCCCTGTCCATGTAGGGGAATTTTAGTATCGGCGTTGTCGTCAATGACTCCTTGAGCCTTTGAAATGATTTTGTGCATTTCTCGGTCCATAAAAACCTCTTGTTTTTCTTCTACAATTCCATGATCGGATTTGCTATCTCTGAAAAACCTTTGATAAACCATCGGTAATGTCCTTCTAAACCCGTAAATTTGTATACTTCTTGTATGTTTGTCGATGCAGGCCATTCCACAATAGCCTCTACTTTTTTTGGATGCACAATGATACTTTCGCTAGATATGATATGCCCTAAGTAATGAATCTTCGATTGGTAAAGAGAACATTTCGACAGTTTCCCGTATAGTTTGTTTTCTCATAGACACTATAGTACCAGTCTTAAATGTTTGTCATGCTCTTCTTTCATCTGAGAATAAATAAATATGTCATCAATAAATTCTTGAACAAACTTTTCCAAGTATTCATGGAACACCCCATTCATCAAGCTCGTGAATACTCTGACGCATTTGTCAGTCCAAACGGTAGAACTGTAAAATCATAGTGTTTGAACCTCATCTTAAATGCAATTTTAGGAATATCTTCCTTTTTAATTCGTAACTGGTGATATCCTTATCTCAAGTCAATCTTTGAAAACATAGTCTCTCCTTTCATATGATCGAACAAATCGTCTATTCTTGGCAACAGATATTGGTTCTTGATCGTTTCTTGGTTCAATTGACAATATATAATGCAAAGCCTCCATGATCCATCCTTCTTTCTTACGAAAATAACTGGTGCACCCCAAGGTGACACACTTGGATGTATAAGTCCCAAGTCCAATAATTCCTTCAATTGCATTTTCAACTCTTGTAACTCAGGCATTGACATTCGATATGGTGTTCTTGCTATCGGTTTAGTTCCAAGTTTCAGGTCAATTGTAAACTCCAACTCTCTTTCAAGCGGTAAACCTGGTAACTCTTCTGGAAACATGTCTGCAAACTCACGTACTACTGGAAGGTTTTCTAATCCTTCTACCTCAACCTTTTTGTTTAGCACTAATATTACATATAACTTACATCCTTTGTGCATGTTCTTCTATAGTTGTAGGGAAGAAATGAACCTCAAGGATACTCCATGGTTTCTTCCTACAATCACTCTTCTCTATCCCACATCATCTTTCAAACTTAACCATTTCATCTTACAGTTGAGTATCGCATCATGCCATTCCAACCAGTCCATACCGATTACTATGTCATAAGATCCTAAGATTGTGACATATAGGTTGGCCTTCGTTACAAAATATCCCAAGTTAATGCTACAGCCTGTAACCTTTCCTCCAACCTTCTGTTTGGCACCCGAAGCCATTTCTACGTATCTAAACTCGTCCTGCTCAACTTCCTTTACCTTAATTCTCTTTAGTGATGCACTAGAAGTAAATCTCTTTGTAGCACCTGGATCTATCAAATACTAAAGGTTTGATCGATGATCATACCTAAAGTCTCGAGMACAGTCGATTGGTGCTCGGCCTAAAGGTTTTTCACCGCGGCATGAATCCTGTGGGCCTTTCCCAAATCTCCAACTGTAGTGTGTCCTCTTGATCCAACTGCTTTGGCCTTCTCAAGAAGAAAGTCTCGCTGGTAATGTGGCTCTCCACATGTCTAACATTTGGTCTTCGAGCCAGTACTCCTGGTCCCCGAAGTAGAAGTTGTTGGCCTACCAATATGAGATCCTTTTATGTTCTGCTAAACTGGCCTAAACTGCTGATGTTGTGGGTGATGTTGTTGTTGATGTGGTGTTCCTCTATAGGGAGTCCTCTACTGAGGAGTCAGTTGTCGTGGTTTCTTGAACATAGGTCCTCTAGGCATATCTCGATGCCCTCATGCATGTCTAGCNAAGGCCTTTTTACAATAAAAATGAATTTCAAAAACCATAGAAATCCAAAAACTTAACCCTAGGAGATGAAGTGCCAAAAGTCATGTGGGCCCCGTTTGGGTAAGTCAGTACATCAACTTCCCAAGGTCGTAACTTTTGCATACGATATCTGTTTTAGGCGCACAATAAACCGTTGGAAAGGTATCATCGAGGAGATTCATTTTGGGGGATCAATCATGCCTTCAACTCTCATTGAGAAGCTCAATATAGAAAAACCTTCAGTTAGGCCCTCAAAATGGCCCAGGAAGTTAAAACTGCTAAAAATAGTAAATTGCCAAAATTTCCACAAAACTATTTTGAGCGAGTTGGAAAAGGTGGGTGGCTACCGATATCCACCTGGATCATTCCATTTCCTTGATCAATTCGGGTCCTACCAAGACCCTATCCTCAATTCAATCCCAACTCAATGGTGCTTGACATGGTTTCCCTTAAACAAACTCAAATGGTGTCATCTTAATAGTACTTTGATAGATGTTGTTGTATGCAAATTCTACTAGTGGAAAGAAATATTCCCAATGTTTCTATTGGTCCATTACATACATATGCAACATATCTTCCAAAATTTTGTTCGTTCTTTCTATCTTCCCATCTATCTCAGGGTGATATGATGTACTAAAGTTTAGTTGTGTTCCCAAATCCTCTTGGAAACTGGTCCAAAATTGTCTTGTAAACATCGATCCTCAATCGGATATGATCCTTTTTGGTACACCATGTAACCTTACAATCTCGTTGACAAAACCTATAGCTATGTTTGGCTCTTGTACATAAGATGTACAAGAATAAAATGTGTACTCTTCGTCAGAGTGTCAACTACCATGAAAATAAAGTCATGTCTCCTTGTCGTCAGTGGCAATCCAACTATAAAGTCCATCAAAATGACCTCCCATTTCAATTCTGGAATGATGTGTGGTTGTATTAATCCTGCCAAATGTCTATGTTAAGCTTTCACATGTTGACATTCTAGACATCGTTCCACATAACTAACTATGTCTGCTTTCATTCCCTTCTAGAAGAATAAAGGCTTAAGGTATGCCTTCATCTTCGTCACTCCCGGATGAGCCATGTACACTGCTCGGTTCACTTCACTTAATATCAAAATTCTTAATTCGTCATTAGGCAGTACATAAATTATGTTGTTATACCTCAACAATTCGTCATTTTCCAATGTATACCTTCAAAATTTGGTACCATCATGGTATCTTATACAATATTTTCTTTAACCTCTTTATAAAAGTCATCATCGATCTATATAGTTAGAATATTTTCTCAAAGATTAGTCTCAAGAGGTATTACCGAGAATATGTGTGGCCTCTGACTCAATGCATCTGCCACCCATTCACCATACCTTTTATGTAAGTAATCTTGAAGTCGTATTTGCTAAGTAATTATGACCAACACCTCTGTCATGCATTCAAGTCACTCTGCATAAATATGCACTGCAATACACAATGATCTGTCTTTAATTTGATTTTTTTTCCAATCAAATAGTGTCTCCAAACTCTCAAGGCATATATAATTTCTAATAACTCCAAGTCATGCATTGTGTAGTTCTCCTCGTGCTTTCTCAATTTCCTTGAAATGTAAGTGATTACTCGACCATCTTTCATAAATACTCTGCCTAAACCTTCCTTGGATGTATCCTTTCATACCAAGAATTCCCTGTCCATGTAGGGGAATTTTAGTATCGGCGTTGTCGTCAATGACTCCTTGAGCCTTTGAAATGATTTTGTGCATTTCTCGGTCCATAAAAACCTCTTGTTTTTCTTCTACAATTCCATGATCGGATTTGCTATCTCTGAAAAACCTTTGATAAACCATCGGTAATGTCCTTCTAAACCCGTAAATTTGTATACTTCTTGTATGTTTGTCGATGCAGGCCATTCCACAATAGCCTCTACTTTTTTTGGATGCACAATGATACTTTCGCTAGATATGATATGCCCTAAGTAATGAATCTTCGATTGGTAAAGAGAACATTTCGACAGTTTCCCGTATAGTTTGTTTTCTCATAGACACTATAGTACCAGTCTTAAATGTTTGTCATGCTCTTCTTTCATCTGAGAATAAATAAATATGTCATCAATAAATTCTTGAACAAACTTTTCCAAGTATTCATGGAACACCCCATTCATCAAGCTCGTGAATACTCTGACGCATTTGTCAGTCCAAACGGTAGAACTGTAAAATCATAGTGTTTGAACCTCATCTTAAATGCAATTTTAGGAATATCTTCCTTTTTAATTCGTAACTGGTGATATCCTTATCTCAAGTCAATCTTTGAAAACATAGTCTCTCCTTTCATATGATCGAACAAATCGTCTATTCTTGGCAACAGATATTGGTTCTTGATCGTTTCTTGGTTCAATTGACAATATATAATGCAAAGCCTCCATGATCCATCCTTCTTTCTTACAAAAATAACTGGTGCACCCCAAGGTGACACACTTGGATGTATAAGTCCCAAGTCCAATAATTCCTTCAATTTCATTTTCAACTCTTGCAACTCAGGCATTGACTTTCGATATGGTGTTCTTGCTATCGGTTTAGTTCCAGGTTTCAGGTCAATTGTAAACTCCAACTCTCTTTCAGGTGGTAAACCTGGTAACTCTTCTGGAAACACGTCTGCAAACTCGCGTACTACTAGAAGGTTTTCTAATCCTTCTACCTCAACCTTTTTGTTTAGCGCTAATATTACATATAACTTACATCCTTTGTGCATGTTCTTCTATAGTTGTAGGGAAGAAATGAACCTCAAGGATACTCCATGGTTTCTTCCTACAATCACTCTTCTCTGTCCCACATCATCTTTCAAACTTAACCATTTCGTCTTACAGTTGAGTATCGCATCATGCCATTCCAACCAGTCCATACCGATTACTATGTCATAAGATCCTAAGATTGTGACATATAGGTTGGCCTTCGTTACAAAATCTCCCAAGTTAATGCTACAGCCTATAACCTTTCCTCCAACCTTTTGTTTGGCACCCGAAGCCATTTCTACGTATCTAAACTCATCTTGCTCAACTTCCTTTACCTTAATTCTCTTTAGTGATGCACTAGAAGTAAATCTCTTTGTAGCACCTGGATCTATCAAATACTAAAGGTTTGATCGATGATCATACCTAAAGTCTCGAGAACAGTCGATTGGTGCTCGGCCTAAAGGTTTTTCACCGCGGCATGAATCCTGTGGGCCTTTCCCAAATCTCCAACTGTAGTGTGTCCTCTTGATCCAACTGCTTTGGCCTTCTCAATAAGAAAGTCTCGCTGGTAATGTGGCTCTCCACATGTCTAACATTTGGTCTTCGAGCCAGTACTCCTGGTTCCCGAAGTAGAAGTTGTTGGCCTACCAATATGAGATCCTTTTATGTTCTGCTAAACTGGCCTAAACTGCTGATGTTGTGGGTGACGTTGTTGTTGATGTGGTGTTCCTCTATAGGGAGTCCTCTACTGAGGAGTCAGTTGTCGTGGTTTCTTGAACATAGGTCCTCTAGGCATATCTCGATGCCCTCATGCATGTCTAGCTGGATTTTGATGTTGTTGCACTCCTGAAGTCGTTTTTCCAGTTGTTCTTGCAGGAATCCTAACCTAACCCCTGTTGGTCAGCTCTTCCTCCACTATGAGGGCCTTCTGGACTGCATCGTGCAACGTTTGAGGCATTAGGATCCTCACCTTCACACAAATGTTGAATTTAAGGCCAAACATAAACTTGTTGACCTTTAGCTTCTTCATGTTGATATGTGAATCATACCTAAGTAGATCCATGAATATGGCCTCATACTCTAGCACCATACGACCATCCTGTCGTAAGGCGTTGAACTCATCGAGCTGGTGCTCAATGAATTCCCCTAACAAATACCTCTCCCGAAATTGTTCCTCAAACATCTCTCATGACACGTATTCGACGACCATGTTTAGTTGAGGTAAGAGTGTATTCCACCATAAAAGAGCACTCCCCTTCAACTGGAATACCTTCATGTGGACTTTCATGTTGGAGGTGTAGTCACAAAGTGCGAAGCACATCCCCATGTTCTCCAACCATGCCTCAATGGTGAAGTCATCTGTGGCTCCCATGAGATTGAAAACTTAACTTTCTCGTGTTCCCTGAGTACACTATTTCTAACTACTGGAGGGTGTTTTGAACTCTTATTGGGTCCACACATCCTACCCTCATCTAATCAAGATGATTGATAAGGCCTCCAACATCCTCTAAAAGGATCTCATCATCCCTACAATAATTCCCACATTGACCTACTCCTCCTCAATAGTCTACTCATCTGTCTAAGGATTAGATTCCTATGGTGTGGATACACTCGGAGGAGGCATACCTCTTCTCCCTGCACCACGACGTCTACTCATCCGATGTCCGCTAACAATGATTATCGCATGGACAATTTTTTTTAATTTTATTTAGCGATATTGTTTTAGTCACAAGTTTAACACAAGGGAAGGCGTAACAGTCCAAAGTCCCAGGGTTGAACCCGCTATGATACCATATGTAACAACCGCTCTGTTACATCAATAATTAGTGATGTACAAAAGAGGTAAATATTTTTTTTGAACAAACATTAGTACAAGTGAAAAGGTGTCATAACATGTATTAATAACTACACAATTAGTTTCATCGCAATCAACTAAAAGAAACATCACTATTATTCAATCAATTGTATCTAATAAAGATAACATAAGGAAGCTACCCACCGAGCCTATCCTGCATGGTTAGGACCTTGAAGACACATAAACAATGCTCGAGTCCAGGATTCATCCAATTTATTTTGATCACTTAAGGTCTCAGGACTGGTGATTGTTCTGAGGAACAATGAAGTATCTAATTCCCATTAATTCAATCATACACCATTATTCAAAACTAGAATTATCAGCATACTTAACCATCAGTTCATCATAGTGAAAATAATAATCTACTCTACTTAATCAATCTTCAAGCAATATTGAGTGTAAATGAGTAAGAGGATTTTACATAAAGAATAATAACCCAAAAAACATAAGTAAAATATTAGTCTCATGTAGCTCAACTATGCATCTTTATATTAAGGAATATCTTCTAAGAATATATATCAGAATTTAAAGGCTAAAATTTATATATTCATTTGCAAGAAGCCACGAGAAGATCAATCTTCTTAAGCAATACATTAAATTTAGATGCTACATTGCATATTGTATCCAATTTATAAACTAATAAAATCAATCATAAATAGCAATTAATTAGAAGTCTACCGCTTGCATATCCATATCAAAGAACTAAGAGGTTCAATCATAACAAGCAATATGGAAAGATTCCAA
>JZKD02S0146049.1:6608-23689 GCA_000966675.3 Picea glauca
GGGGTAGGCCATTCCATGATAGACCTGATTTTGTCAGGGTCCACTGCTACCCCTTCTTCGGATAGAACATGACCCAAGTAATGTATTTGCTTCTGGAAGAAGTCACATTTGCTGAGTTTAGCATAGAGCTGATGCTCTCTGAGTACTTGAAGCACAAGCCTAAGATGTTCTTCATGCTCTTCTCTATTCTTAGAGTAAATTAATATATCATCAATAAAAACTAGCACAAATTTATCTAGAAATTTACTGAGTACATTGTTCATCAAGCACATAAAAGTGGCAGGGGCATTGGTCAACCCAAATGAAACTAGCACGAACTCATAGTGACCATACCTCATCCAGAAGGCAGTTTTATGGATGTCTTCACCCTTGATTCGGACTTGACGGTATCCCGATCTCAAGTCGGTCTTTGAAAAAATAGACGTGCCTCCCAATTGATCAAATAGATCATCAATCCTGGGCAAGGGGTACTTGTTCTTTATGGTTACCTTATTGAGTTGTCTATAATCTATACATAGTCTAAGGGTGTCGTCCTTCTTTTTCACAAATAGGATTGGCGCTCCCCATGGAGACACGCTAGGCCAAATATAGCCTTTATCCATCATTTATTTTAATTGCATATTGAGTTCAACTAACTCGAGTGTGCTCATCCGGTAGGGTGTCCTAGACACTGACACTGCTCCCGATGCAAGTTCTATCGAGAATTCCATGTCTCTTCTCGGAGGTAGACCCGATACCTCTTCCAGAAGCACATCTCTATATTCTCTCAGGGTAAGATGATCTTCAAGGCTGGGTTTGTCACCTTCTATGGTTTCCGACACCTGTATTGCATATAGGGGACATCCCTTTTGGCAATACTTCCTCATTTGCAGAGATGATATTTGTCTCAATGAGACAGGTTTTTGGATCCCTTGAAGGGTCATCCTTTTTCATTCTTTGCCCACACATTCTAAGGTTTTATGGTAATAGTCCAATCTGGCTTTATGGGCGGCTAGCCATTCCATACCAATCAACAGATCATACGATCTGAGGGGTAATACGTTAAGGGTTGCTTGGGTGGGAAATTCACCCAACATCAATTGGCAGGATGGTATGACCTCTTCAACCCTTCTTTTGGTGCCAGTGGCTAACTGTACCAACCATGGCTTGGTTTGTTTTTGTGGTTGTAGTTTACACTTATCAACAACTTTAGGGGCTATATAACTCAAATTTGAACCAGGGTCAATCAAAATAGACACTAGATGGTTGGAGATCATACCTTCTATCTCCACCATTGAAGCTTGATGGTCAACTTGGTTATTATCCAAGGCTGCATAAATTTGTGGCACACTCATGGCCACATCATTGACTGTAGTAGCTTCCTGGATGTTGTAAATCCTCTGACTATTCTATTGTTGGTGTGGACAGTCTCTTAAGAGATGTTCTTCTCCACAACCCCAGAATTTCAAAGGTTCTCTCTTTGGGTTATCAATCTTCAATGATATGGGTCCAGAAGTTTTATTTCCACTCAAGGAGGGAAAATTCTACTGGTGCATACTCTGGGCTGGAAAGTTCATTCTTGGGTTCTTCTTGTAGTTCTTAAACCCCGGGGATTTAATTCCCCTTTTTTTAAATCTTGAACTATTCTTATGTTTCCATCCTTCACGAGGTTCTGCTCGATGCCCAAATTGTTCATGACAATAGGTTGCCTTTCGAATAATGTCTTCTAGGGTCTTTGGCTCATAAAATTCAATTATGTTCCACTAGTCCTTGGGTAGCCCACTGATGAAGCACTGCACCTTTTCCTGTTCTACTTTTATATAAGGCACATATCTAAACAAGTCGAGGAATTTGTTGACATATTCTTCTATTGTAAGTTTTCCCAGTTTGAGTTCATAAAACTCTTCAGTCTTTTCGTCGAAATATTTTTCCGACAGATACTTCTTCCAGAAGTATTTCTCAAACCATTCCCAAGACAGGTCCTCTTCGCAAACCCCTTTCATATTCTTAAGGTATTCCCACCAAATGGAATCCTTTCTGTTCAAGTTGAAGGTGGCCACTCGGGCCTTCATATTTTCTGAAAAGTCATGGACTCTGAAATACTTCTTTAATCCAAATAGCCAGGCCTATGCTTCCTCTCCCTTCTTTATTTCACTGTCGAAGGAGGGTGGTTTGGCCTTTCTGAATTCTTCAAATTTTCGACCTTTGGAAGACTTTTGCTTCTTCTGTTTTCTTTGAGGATAGGAACTGGTTCTACTGCTAGAAGAGCCTTCTAAATCGCTAGCTTCCTTCTCAGAGGAATCACTCGGCACTGGTCCTTTACCTTTGGGGTGGACCTTTTTTGAGGTGCTCCTCTCAGTGTGGCCACTGATATGACCATGTTTCTGAGTTTCAGGTTCATGCTGCATTTGTCTTTGTAGATCGGATAAACTCTGCAGTAAAACTGCGTTAATTTTTGTTTTCTTTTCTTGTTCTTTCATCATCCTCTCATTGTTGACCTTGCAGCTTTGTAATTCGACCATGAGACTCCTCACAGTCTCGGCTAGATATGGAAGGGTCCCTACTGCCCTCCTTTGGTCAGACTCTTCATCTCTATTGTGGGAGCCTTCTCCCACTTCTTGGTGAGTCACCACACTATGCGTTGATATTTTCCCACGATTGATCTTCCACTTGGGTGCAAAAGACAAATGTTGGTTGTTAGTCAATAGTTAGATACATTTTTATAACCCGCGCAAAAATTCATAATTCTTTCACATGCATACACAGTCGGGTTCTTATTTTCAAACTTTGATCCTTTGAATACAAAAGGGTTTAAGATAGAGGGTTACTCCTCTTAGGAGTGTTCGGAATGGAGCTTCTGCGCAACTCGTTCATGAGCCCAAGCAAGCCAAGTGTTGTAACCATGCTCTAATACCAATTTGTCACACACCCACTATGGCATAATACAAATTTTCATTTTTCCTCAAGGGACAGAATCCCCGAAGTCCTACGGGGGCCTAGCGTAGGCTAGTTCTTCCCTGTTCACCTCCCTGTGATCGTGGGTTAGTACCACAGGCCAAACAAACCAGGCGCCTTTTCGTGTTTCGTGATTCAGTGATACAAGTGAGTCCAATATTAAAGGTAGAATGGCGAGGGGGCTCTGGAATGAAACCCTTGCCATAGATATGGGTGCACAGATTCTAGCCGTCCAGATCTACCCGTCGCTTAACAATAGGGCACTAACTCCCTTTCTTTAGTCCCTATCTCGATAGGACCACATATGCACCTAAATGCAATCACCTTTCACAACTCGCGACCTCGCTATTCGTGAGTCGAAGACCCTCAAATTTTCTTCACCAATCGTCGATACCCGAGATATCAATATGGTGTGGCCCCTCCTTATTAGCGCTCTCCACGCGTGACCAATGGCTAGGGCTAACTACTAGCCTTCCTTGCAACTCGCAAGTTCGCGAGTTGGGGCATCGAGCCTTCATGATCCTATCTCGTGAACCTCCGAGATGCGAAAGTCAACGATGGTTTGACTTCCTTTTCGCACTTCTCGCATCTCGCAACCTCGTGAGTTGGGGCGTCGAGCCTTCATGCTCCTATCTCGCGAACCTCTGAGTCATGAAAGTCAGCAATGGTTTGACTTCATTTTCGCACTTCTCGCATCTCGCAACCTCGCGAGTTGGGGCATTGAGCCTTCGTGCTTCTACCTCACGAACCTCCGAGATGCGAAAGTCAACAATGGTTTGACTTCCTTTTCGCACTTCTCGCATATCTCAACCTCATGAATTGGGGCGTCGAGCCTTCGTGCTTCTATCTCGCGAACCTATGAGATGTGAAAGTCAACGATGGTTTGACTTCCTTTTCGTACTTCTCGCATCTCGCAACCTCGCGAGTTGGGGCATCGAGGCTTCGTGCTCCTACGTCGCGAACCTTCGAGATGCAAGAAGTCAACAGAATGTTGACTCCTTCCCAGGCGACGCGTGTCCACCCGTCGGCCACACAGGCCCCACCAGATGGATGTGCCACATGTTCTTACGAGCCTCGGCTCTTGGCACTTCATGACTTCATGGGTTGAAGCACCCAACCCTAACCGCCTTGCAACTCTGCAAGATCCAACGGTTATTAGTTGTTCGCCACTTGTATCTCGAAGTGTCTCTGCCATCCATTTCTTCTCTCTTCTGCGTGCGTCTGGACGTACATTTTCGACGACCCAGATCTATTTCGCTTCAGCTAATATAACGACAGTTGTAGCTCTTCCTTGAGCATGCACTTCTCTTTCTTCTCCCTGGAATATTTCTTAAGTATCAAAGGTCTCAGCCTTTGCTTCTCCTCTGTGACCTTCGCAGCTATGGCTTCATGCACAAAATGACACTATCCCTCCTGGGATTCTCTACTCTGAAGCCGTGAAAGATTTCCTCGGCCTTTGTGAATTCCTACAGGGTCTGTGCATCTGGCCAGGTGCTATCTGTCCTGAGCTTCATCAACTATGAGGGACTTGGGAGCTTTGCCTTCTTTCTCCTGGGTTTGACTCTTAGAAGAGTCTTCAACACATCTATTGCTCTCCTTCATCAAGTCTAGGACTTGAGTGGGTCTCGGTCTCTACTTGTTACTCGTAAAAAACAAAGCAAAGGGGTTAAGTCATTTAACGCCCCCTCTTCTCCTTCCAATCTAACGGTCGTGAGTGACCGCAGATCTTTCGACAGGATCTCGCTCGTCAAATGATACTTATCCCTACACAGCCATCTCAGGATTTCAAGAGGATCGTTCCTCCTCGTGCAAGGTTACAAAGGCCTTGCACCTTCACATCCTCTTTCCAAGTTCTTGATGGGATTTTCAAGGAGGGTATCTCTATGGGGAGGTTTACCTAGGGTACTATCTGAGGTAGATAAGGGTATCCCTCTCTCGAGAACTAGACGTGAAGTCTGAATTAGATCAGTATGCATATGAATAGCGATTTATGAAAACATAATCCATACGTAGTCTTTCCATTATAAACATGCAACTACCAGTACTGATCAAAACACCATACAGACACTCTTGCACTGAAATCATTCACAATTTTTCATCTTATGAGCATAAATTTCAGAATATATATATTTCAAGATGCCAGAGACAAAACACTTATCAGAAAAACACCAGGGGTGATGCAACTGCTGAGAGGGGTGCTCGTTTCCACCCAACCGTAGGCTCAACGACTCCCAATGGATTTACCACTAGCCACCCCCGAGCTGAGACCATGATACTGCAAGACTGTGTCTCTGTCTTCCAGTGATTGAGAATGAAGGTTCTCCCTCCCTCACGTCTGCCCATGATTGCACACTCCTCCTACATTTTTCCTTTCCAGCGAGGTTGTGTGTGGCACAATCTCCCTCATGGTGGTTAGGTGTCAGGACCCCACAGATGGGCAGTTTTACCCCCATCCCTCATTATGAATGAGGATCCATCCACCTACCAACCTGCGATTAATTAATTTAGGGCCAGCGATCTGCTCTTGGTTCTCTGGGCCAGTGAAGACCAAATATGGTATTGGTTTTTGGTGGAATTTAATGCCACCATTCCAGGTGCCTTCCACCACCTTTATCCAACCATCGTGGTCTCTTTTTCAGCATATTCCTCTCTTAGCAGCCCTGCAATATATATTCATAATATTATTCACATTCATCGACCTTTTTCACAAGGTCTATTCACATCACACATTCACATTTTTGAGTTTGCCACAATACTTGGCTAGTATAGTTATTTTTACAAACTGGGGGAAATAGGGTGTTACATGACCCCTCAGACTGACTCTCCCATTGGTTTATTTACAACACACCTTTCCCTTTATCTAAACTCCTTGTTACACTGTCCTCTATTTCCACTTCCTCATCCTCTTTAGGCCTTTTGTTATGTTTCACATCCACATCCATTCCCGAATGTATTTATGAATATGATATTTTTATACAGTGGATGGTCTGAACTATGTTGGATTAAGCTTATGAGGAAATTTTGCTAGGGGTCCCATTTCCTCGTATCTCCTCGACCTTTTCCTAGGATTCCAGTTTGGCAATCCTTTCTATCAACGCATTTGGATAATTTTTGTATGATGGCTTCCTAGTAGAGATGACACCATGGGGATCATATACCCATCCTTCCCTTGTCTCAAAATCAAATCGCATAAGATTTTATTCAGTTGTAACAAAATATGTTTTTTGCTAAACCAAGAAGGGGAAACCTCCTATGGAAAAGGGAAGGTAATGTAATTTCTATGTTGGGAAATTAAGAAGTGATCAACTATCAACCTATGTTTGACATTTTCCAATGCAAAGATCCTTGGTGTCAAGAAACTAGGGAGCTTGAATGGTTCTTTCTCAAAACCATACACCTTGATGATGGTATGATCTTCTTCCAGGTACCACTCACCTATTCTACTATCTTTGTTGAGTTGTAGAATATGCCTCAGCTCTGTGATGACTCTAGGTGGAGTAGTGTCATGTATCAAGGAATATATGGTACTCAGTTACTTATTTACATAGAGGTTTAACCTCTATTTTGTTCTTGCTTCCTCATCTATTGAGTTCATTCCTCATCTATGATATTAATTCCCCAATCCTAAAAGTAATATTGATTTTTGGAAAGGATGATACACTAGGTAGGATTGGTATCTAAAGGATCTACTGCTATGGAAATTTTCCAGCTGAGCTTGCATGAATTCCTCGAGGAGTTGGAAGTAGTCAAACTTAAAGAGAGTCATGGATGTTGGGGGCCATAAAAGAGAGGAAAGGCCTAAGAGAGCCTCATCAACTACCCTTTCATGGTCATAACCTAAGATTTAGAAGATAATGGCCAGATCTTTCCTGGTAATTCAAGGGAACACGTTAGATTTAAATGGAGGTGGAGTAGTTGGTAATGGAGTATTAGGGGCTAGAATATTTCCTAACAAGATTTCTTTATCAGACTGAGACAATTATGAATATTTGGCCTCTAATGTATGCTATTCTAGGGTTTCATAGGATCCTTCAGGGAAATAGAGTACTTGGGACAAGGAATCCTAGGAAAATGTGTATATAAATCGATTTCCATTAGTGGACATCACCTTGCCCTTGTCATCTTGGTAATTTTCTACACACCAACGAACATGTTCTGGAAAATTGAAAGTTTGTGGTACATTGGATTGGGCCAATTTCGATTCCCATAAGTGCAAGTAATCCTGACCATTGTTAGCATTGGTCTAGGAAATATAGATGATTGGGAATGGGTCCAAAAATGACAAGGCTAGGTCAAAAATATCACCATCTCTGTCAATTAGGGGCTCATCTACCACTGAATACTTCTTAGATGGTTGTGACTTCCTAGGGTTTTTGACAATATCCATTTTACCCACTTAATGATAGAAAATAGTTGCAGAAATGAATGCAGGGACTTTACGAGTTCTTGGGTTACCTCTTGACTGTTGGAAGCTACATAGGAGGGACGTTGTTGCAGTTTTTTTAAATCTCGGGCATCTAACTTGGTGCTTTGGAGATGGTGTTCTTTTTTCCAAATGAGGAATTTTACCCTTATGTTAAACTTTTGAGTTCCACGCGTCATTGTTTCATTGGTGAAAACCTTTGAATTAGGAAAAGGGAGAAATTGGAGTGACCTCATGTGTGACGTTAGAAGGGCCCCAAAGACACATGGATTCCTTGTATTGATCCAAGGTGGAATTTATGTGTCATTAGGACATGCCACATGTCATTGGGATTAGGTTTGATGATTTGAGCCCTTGGTCACTTATGGTGGGTCCCTTGTACCTAGGTGTCAAGTCCTGGTTGGTCTCTATGGATTCCCTATTGGTAGGCCTACCTGTATTTTGTCAGTCCTTGGTACACTATAGTATGACATGTCAGTGTGACATGTTAGCACCATATGATGCTTTGTCAACTTCCAAGCATGTCTCGCATTAGGGGTGAGGAGTGTTTTTATTCTAAACCACAAATTTCTATTGCATGTCCCTGACAATGGTTTCCCATTTTCCTTTGGATTTCAATTCTAGTTAAAATTGGACGTGTTCCCGATGGTAAACCATTGTCACATCACCAAGGAGATGTTAAACCCCTTCATGTTCGTGATGTGACATGTGATGAGAGTCATTGATCTTTACTCTCTTATGATCGCTTTGGTGACCACCCCCCAATGACATCCTTTATCCCTTGGTATTGGCCCTTGGTTTGGGTATAGTCCCCCTCCACCAACAATCTAGAAGGATTTTGGGTCATGATAATCCCTCTTTTTTGTCCCGATAGGACCTTGAGCTCGTGTTAGGTACCATGGGCCTAATTTCAACTCTTTTTCATTATTCCAACCTCAATTAGGCTTGTTTATTCATCCATGGGTCTTTGAACGTATCCCCTTTGTCATAGGTATGCCCAATTAGGTCCTCTGGACTTACTAATTTCCCCTGTTCATGACAAAACTAGATATTTTACTAACAACTACGATGCCTTTATTAGATCTATCAGTTTCCAAAACAAAATTCCTAGTGAAGTATGGTAGATTGAGTACTAGGGTTGTACATATAGCATTATTTAACTCATGGAAGCCTAAGCTATGGCCTCATTCCAACTGATAGTTTTTTTTAAGCAAGGCGGTGAGGGGATATGCAATATTACCATAGTTATTAACAAAATTTCTATAGAAACCAGTGAGAGCAAGAAACCTCATAAACTTTAAGGATTTTTGGGACATGGCCAATCCTTCATTACTTCAATTGTCTTTGTTTCCACCCATGCGTCATCATGTCTAACAATATGACCCAACTATCCCACTTCAAAGACACCAAAGACACATTTTGAATTCTTTAGAAAGAGTTGATGGTTAACAAGAAATTGTAGGACCTAATCCACATGGGTGACATGGGCATGCCAAGTTTTACTGTAGATCAATATGTTATAAAAAATACAAGGAAAAAATGATGGATAAAGGATTGAAAGATGTTGTTCATGAGAATTTTGAAGATGGAAGGTGCATTGCAAATCCCAAAGGGAATCACCAAGAACTTGTAATGGCCTTAATGAGTGTGAAAATTAGTTTTGGGAATATTTTCCTTCTTGATGTGAATTTGGTGACTTTTATAAAGGAGATCAATTTTGGTGAAGAATTGAGCACCTTTGAGCTCATCCAACAAGTCATAAACGATGGGAATGGGGAAATTTTCCTTGACTGTTATTATGTTGAGAATGAAAAATTTAGGACACATACATCAAGTGCCTTATTTTTTGATGACCATGACAAATAGTGATGAATAAGGACTAGTACTAGGGTGAATGCCACCAGAAGCTAGCAACTCCTGAACCATCTTTTCAATTTCATGTTTTTAGGAAATGGGTGGTGATAAGGGCGTACATTGGGTGAGAGTATACCTGGTATGTGCATATTATAATGATCATGTGCACCTTGGAAGGGTGGGAGGCCTTGGGGGGTTTCAAATATGGATTAGTGACTAGTCGAGACTAACTGCATGTCAGGATGGATGGGTTGAGAAGGTGTCTCAAACGCTTGAATGACATATTGGAATTGGGTGACAATGCTTGAATGCCATTTTTTAAGAAGTTTTTCCATACAATGTAAGATGATGATCTCAGGAGAAACGACTGTGATTCCTTGGAAAGTGTAACGACGCCCCTCTTGCTAGAAACTTGTGTATAAATTACAGAAATACATGGTGAAGGGATCTAATGTCTATAACAATTCAAAACCCAAAGAAAGGTTACAACCATCCATTTTAATAGAAAACATGTGGGTTTTCAAAGAATAATCACCCATTTGAAGCTACACATTTTCACAACAACCCTCGCATTTCATGGATCCTCCATTAGAAATCATGATCTGGAAGTTGTTCAAAACATGGATATAGTAGTCTGTTTCTTGGGCTACCCATTGGTGAATGAATTCATGGGTTCTATTGCTTGTTGACCACAATTTATGTCAAATTGTTTTAGCTGGAAAAGTGTTTCCAGGCTCCCTTACATGCCATTAAATCTTGTGAGGTTTTCCAATGTAATGTGCCTTATGTTGAATCTAATGGTGTGAATTCTACGACCATATATTAAAAACAAAACATACACTAAATTCAACCATTACAATACTATGATATTGTCCCTTTGCTTGCATTAAAAATCAATAATGATAAGTTTTTCTATCATTGTATACTAGAGTGATCTCAAACGCTTTCCAACCAAAAACCTAAGTATTTTTCCTGTTTACATTGCCCTATTTTCAAGATGCAAAATACCTCAATAATACATAATTTTATTGGTCCAACATTTGAACGCGACTATGTCTCAAGGTCACTTGCAGAGAGGTTTGAATGTTTGTCTTACATCCTGTTAGTTAGAAAGAGGATGATGTAAGTGACATTTATACACAATGGTTAAATTTATGGAACTCATAATTCTCAAACAAAACATCTTTTCGTTATCAGAAGCACACATTCATAGATTAAAAGTATATTTTGAGCCTCCAGATGTTGCAATTAGAAATAAGTGATCTTTGGGGCACATGAAGTAGCATGGGAATCTACAAACTAGTCATTGCTTGCAATGTTGGATAAGCAAAGAGATTAAATATGTAATGCAAGAAGAGGATGTGGATATTGTTATGTATTATGTTGGCCCTCAGGATGGTAGGGTGATCTTATGACTTTTTGTTTACCAAGGTTTCAAGGGCATGCCTTTTGGGGGGACTATTTTGAAGGATCAGGGAAAATGATGGCCAAAATCATGTTGGGGCTAGTCGATGGCCCTTGTCTAGACTTTATTGCCACATTGCAAGGTCCACTTGGGAAAAGTACCAAGATGGGTGTGAAAAGAGATGTAGTATTTGTTTGGTAGGGGTTTGTTTTAAAATGAAGCCGAAGGAACAAAAATACCAACCTGATCAGTATTTACATTGTGATATCATATGGATGTACATAGATTACATGCATGAATTACATTGTTTCAAATTTGATCTAGCACAATCTCTTGATCCTCAATCTTTGGAAAATCATTTTCATAGTAGAAGTTTCAAAGTTATTTAGACAACTAATCCTTACATTAAAAAGGAGGAGGGAACCATCCCATAGTCATGAGAGGACACAAAGCTGAGAGAAGACTTTCTGAAATAGAAGATTAACAAAGTGAGAGATTCCACTCAACATTATTTATGGCATCGCAATAATATATTTGATGTATGATCCATACAGGCTGAACGTCAACATATAAATAAAAAGATTCTCACTGGAGGAAGCTATGGATTTCCCATAATGATTGAAACTGGCCATCTACACATGATTAGTTGATGAAAAACAATCAATGGCCTCATCCCATTATACAACTGTTATATTTTAAATAGTTATATGTTGGAATATTGAGAGGGGGGGTGAATTAGTATTACCCTTTTTCAACAATTAGCAGTTACTTTTATATTTTGTTAATTACCACAATAGATCATCGATAGACTTGTTTTTAAAATAAATTATATAAATATAATTAATAGGAATTAAAAGGATTTTATGAAGAATAGTGAAGGAAACCAATCCTTTTTAGAGCACCAACTCTAGGAGACAGAAATTCCCTTCTTCAGGGCACCAAACCTAGGATGCACCAACTCCCTTTTCTTTAGGGCACCAACCCTAGGAAGCCACAACTCCCTTGCTTTTAGGGAACCAACCCTAGGAAGCACCAAATACCTTGCTTTTACTCTTACAAAAGGATATGAATTCTTCCATCATCCTCCATTCCACCCTCACTTCATAAGAATCATCAATGCTTCTTCTTGGAATATACTTATGTTTTGATCTTTTGATCTGAACTGCAGAGACACTTTCTTCTCACCATTATTTCTTGTTTATATATCTTTCCAACTTGTGTGAGCTATGAATATTTGTGTCCCTCTATTTGGACCATTGCACCCATTCATTAAATTAACAATAATCTTTGTTATTATTCAAACATTATTGTGAAAGATTTTAATTTAGTGAGTGTGATTTTTCATAATTCGATCACAGGTTATGGATCAATTTTTTTTAACTTGATTTCATGTCTTTGCAAATATTACAGAAATTGAATTCTGGAGAGGCACTTCCTTCAAACCATTTTTTTCATATGACCATATGCATAGAACCATGTGCTTATTAACTTAAGCGTTGCCTCTTCTTTCACCCTTATTTTGTTATTCCATACGACCGCATGTGGCGAATGGATGCTAGGCCAAGCAAGTGATTGAACACTTATCAAGATCAATGATCATGTTTTAATCTCACGATGAGATGGAGGGTTGTCATTTCCTCCGATACTTCGTGGCTATGGGGGTTTAAACTTCCAATTCTCTCCAACTAAAATTTCACCAAAGTGTTAATATTGATTTGACGTGTGTCCATAGATTTCAATGGTCTGGATGTTATTTCGGAGCTTCGGTACTCCAAGACTCTAGGTTACTAGAAATATGAGTAGTCCAATTATTCCAGAGTGATAACCTACCGAATAAGTCATAAAGAGGTGGTGATCGTTTGTTGTCGGTTAACATCTTTGCTTACCCTATCCTTCCACTATGCCTGATCAACAGTTAAGAATTCTCTCGAAGTAGATCAATGGTTAGCATTACTTCATGATTTATGCTTTATTCTATATTTCCTTTGTACTTTATCAATGACTATGAATTAATCAAAGGTTGAGATGGATGACCATTATTTACTTCGGAACTTCGGGACTTCAGGGGTTCGGAGGTCTGAGTGATTGTTGTTCCAATTTCCACTGGAGTTGGCCAGCACCAGAGTTGACTATCTCCTGCTATGATGGTTCCCATATTCTTCTTTAGATCAATGGTTTTTGTTACTTCGAGGTTTCATTCTTCAGGTAATTTCATATGTTCTTATCTCATTTTCACCGGAGTGGTCAATGCCAGAGTTGACTATCTCCTGATCTGACGGTCATGGAAGAATCTAGAGGATCTTAGATCAATGTTTTACATTGAATTTGGCCTTTGGTGCTTCGGGTATTTGTTGGTTTACCCCGAAGGACAAAATCCTAAAGTGATGTAACTTGTTGACGTCACTGTTTACTTAGCACTAGCCAAGTGGTTTCCATGTGTCACCTAAATTCATGACTTACGTAACTTAAATTTCCAACTGGACCAAGACACTTGTCACCATATGATTAAGCCATGTGTCATTGCTGACGTGGTCTGATGATGTGTATCTCTTGATGTGGCACATGTCCTCCTCCTAGATCTAATTGTCGTAGGTTCATCTGAATTCTTGATCCAACAACTGTGATGAGTTCATTTCATCCTTCGACACTTTGGGTTATACACTCCCATTTCCCAAAACTCTCAAAGTGAGATTTGACGACTGAACCTCGAGGATCTTGATGTCATCTAATGATCCTTATTTGATGCTAACAACCTAACACGATCCAACGTTTTTTGAGATTTCGATTATTAGGGATATCGTGAATCCTTGATCCAACGACTATGTTCAGTTCTAGATCAATGGTCTAGATTCATTTCGGCCTTCGGGATTTTGGGTTATTCGTTCCCAATTCTCAATTCTCCGAAGTTAGATTCCCTGAATAAAACTTGAGCAACTTGACTTCATCTAACGATCCATCTTTGGCGCGAGAAGCTTAACATGATCCAATGGTTGTCGAGATTTCAGATATTAGGGATATTGTGAATCCTTGATCCAATGACTGTGATCAATTCTAGATTCGTTTCGACCTTCGTGAATTTGGGTTATTCGTTCCCAATTCTAAATTCTCTTAAGTGAGATTCCCTGAATAAACCTTGAGTAACTTGATTTCATCTAACATTCGAGGATGTTGTCGTAGTAGATCAACGATCAGGGATGACTTCAGACCCAAAAATTGCACAATCATTAACTCAACCCTTGCATCCCACAATAGTTCCCCACCGTTGATCTTCCCTTACTGAGATCCAACGGTTAGGATTTAATCCGATGTTGGTCCTCCTCTATAACTCCCAAATATTATGGTCTTGGTTTGTCCCAAAATGTACATCAGTGGACAGGATTCTCCCTCGAGTCTTTTGTAGTTTTACTATGGGGATTTCAATCCTGATCGCATTTCTGAAATGCACTTTCCCTTATGATATTTTGGTAGATTCCTATGCATGTTGTTCATAAAAAATTATCATCCCTGCAATGCACTTTCCCTTTTTAGATTTTTGGTTTTATACTTGGATTTTAACTGATCAAGATCATTGATCTATTGGGAACTTGATCTCGATGGTGTTTCTGCATTGCTCGAATCTTGTGAAATCTAATACGCTGTCTCTCGTGAGCTTTAGGTAGATTCCTCTGCATGTTGTTCATAACAACTCATCATCACATCATAATGACATCGACTATTGACATCAATGAAAATACATCAATGACAATATGTCCAACAATCTCCCCCTTTTTCATTGATGGGAACACACAAACTCCCCCTGTGATGATGCTTCTCTCCTATGAAGTTACTCTCCCCCTTTGAAATCAATGGAAAAGTGTTTCTCCCCCTTTGATGATGCTTCTCTCCTATGAAGTTACTCTCCCCCTTTGAAATCAATGGAAAAGTGTTTCCCCCCCTATGATTAATATTTGTATGTCTTTCTGATGCTGACCAAAATCTGAACTCGAGTAACTCCCCCATGCAATCATGTTCTTCCTACCATAAATGAATGAATCCCCCTGTCAATTTTCTCTCTCTTCTTTTGACTGTTCTCCCCCCTTTGTTTCTAAAAGGGTGGTTCTTCCTAACAAGGTCTCTCCCCCTATCATCTCTACAAGATCCCATGTATACCACTATATACAACATATTAACTTCCATTTAGGGTTTGTCCACTTATAACCACTTTGGGACCAATGCATGATCATATCGCACGACTTTACTGAGAGAATACATAACCTGCATTGTTCCTGGATAGATGAAGACCCTCAACAAACTATGTTATAACTTGCATAGAGTTATACTATCAAACCATGATTCTTTCAATGATACAAGTTATCTATTCATTTTTCTATGCTTCAATACTCATAGGAGTATCAACGGGAACAAACTTCCCTAGTTTCTCCTTCCCTTCTTTGTTTCTATTTTTTTTTTTTTTGAAAAGGAGTTTCAGTGGATCATTAAAATAACATTGGAAAACTTCTGGGATCATCATCACTCAATTCTTCTAGTTTTTCTACTCTTGAAGATTCATCATCATTGTCACCATTTAGTGCACTAGAAGCTTCTTTATCCTTGTTTTGAGAATTTTCCTTCTTTAATTTCCATTTGTTGGGTAATGAATAATATTCTTGTATGACATTATCAAGTTTTGGAATTGTGTCATATTTTTCTTTAGGATTTTTCTTGTATTGAGCTTGATCTACTTTATATGCATAGCTTTGATTATTATATTCCTTATTAGAAGTTTTACCCACCAATCTCCTATTATTAACTTCATAAATTTCAGGAGCAATATATTCATGATCTTTCTTGCTTAGTACTTCGGATTTTCTTTTCCATATCTTGTTATTCTATTTGTTAGGGTTTCCTATATTTAAGGATTGCATTGGTAATCTAAATTCTTTGGTTTTATGACCATAGTTCTTGCATTTTTGACATTCAATATTGAAATTTTGGAAAGGAGCAAATGAGTTGTAGTTTCTCTTCTCTGTATTGTACCTATTGTTCTTATATCTTTGGACATTTATGTTATTGTATTGTCCATAAACTTTGTAGTGTACTACCTTATGACCAAAATTATTGCAAGAGTAACAATATCTAATAAATAGATATTTATTAGGGGGATTCCTTCTGGTGATTGTATTCTTCCTATCATTTTTTACTTTAGTAGGGAATGCTAATTTCTGTTTATGTGGAATGATTTTCAATGGTATCATGTTTGCTTTATTATATCCTCTTCTTGAGGATCCATTTAGAGCATCTGCCTAATTGATTGGTCTTTTCACAGATCCTTGTGATGTAGAAGTTGATTCTCGGGTGTATCCCAAACCAGTCTTGTTTTTTGTGACCTTTGACTACTAAGAATTTCATCCAAGATATTTGAAATATTTTCATATTTTGATCCTTTCTTTTCTTTCTCAAATTCACTTTTTAGCAGCTTAATCTTAGCTTCTAGTTTCTCACATACTTGTTTTTTATCATTAAGTTGTTGTAAAATGACTTCTTCAATTTTATTAGCTTCCAGGAGTTGGGACTTCAAATCATTGATGGTTTGTTCTGACTCTTTGATGGTTTTGGAAACTTCCCTCTCTCTTGATTTAGTAGCTTCTTTAATCTCTAGAAGCTCTCCCCTTATTACCCTATTTTGTTTTTCAGTTTTTCCTAGTTCTTCAATTACCCTAAGGATTTCTTCTTCGAAGTTCACTTCTTCTTCATCTTTTGAATGTTTATCATCTTGAGTTTTTATTCCCATAAATAGAAGCTCTGGTTCGTCTTCTTCATTTTCTTCTGATGAGCAATTGTCTTCTTGGGTAAACAATGTTTTATTTTTCTTCTAGAACTTCTTTTTATTATTAGTGTTGTTTTTCTTCTAATTTTTAAAGGTTATTTCATCATCACTTTCCTCCTTCTTAGGATGGGGACATGTATTGGCAAAGTGTCCAATTTTTCCATAGTTGAAACATATTAAGGGTAACTTTCCTTTATATTTTCTAGATCCTTTTTGGAGTTTCTTTATAAAGTTGACCTCTTCTATATCGAATATGTCTAACAGATCTTCATGAGACATATGTTCATGTTTCTTCTTTGCTTTAGATTCTTTAAAGGACGTTCCTCTTTTGTTGGTTTATTATTCCCTGTTCTCATTTCATATGCTATAAAAATTCCATGAAGCTGATCAACTGTGAGTGTGTCAAGATCAGGCCTATCTTTAATTGTAGAAATTTTGGCATCATATCTCATAGGTAATGACCTTAGTATATGTTGGAACAGGGGCAGACCCATGGTTCAACACTTCAACATCGCACCAACAAAAACCTAACTACTGGCCCTTTCGACAACACTTGTGAAGCAGATGAAGTCTCACCCGAGATAGAGGCAGGGGTGGTTGCAGGACTCAAATGTCTACAACCTAGCTGGGACACAGATATGTGATTATACCACTTAACA
>JZKD02S0146060.1:0-23689 GCA_000966675.3 Picea glauca
AATACACAACCCTCTTTTCCCATCATCCTGCACAACCCAAGGAATGGGATCTCACTCTCTTCTAAGTAATCCCTCGGGCTATCCCACTTCCCTCTAGGGCTCAAGCATATGATAGATAAGAAATATCCCTTTTGGGATTCTAGGGATTCTTAGCTATAGTTCAATTCATCGATGACAATAATTACCATTACATACAAGCTTCATTTATTTCATAATTATTAACAATAACTTGGAATAATTTCTACAACAATTCTATGGTCGCTTATGCTCAGAGAAAACTCTTCCAAATTTTTCCAATAGAATGGTAATTTGATCTCTACCAATTTCCCCAATAGAATGGTAATTTGATCTCTACCAATTTCCCCAATAGAATGGTAATTTGATCTCTACCAATTTCTCCAATAAAGTAGGTTGAAGATCTTTAATGTAGAAGATCTACAAGTGGTTATGTGTTTAACCTATTTGACAGAGCAATCGATCAGATGACCAAGATGTAGGTTTTGGTTGCACTCTCAATTGTAGAAGTTAAGTACATGTCAACCACTCATGCTAGGAAGGAAGATATATGGTTTTATAGATTGTTCAAGTATTGGTTTTTCATAGAAAGTTGTAAAAATAGATTGTGACAATATGAGCACAATATTTCTGACAAAAAACCCTGCCTATCATGCTAAGATGAAGCATATTGAAGTGCAATACGATTTTATTAGAGATATGGTTGAAGACAAGAAGGTGTTATTGGAGAAATTTGGCACCTTGAAAAATTTTGCAAATTCATTAACAACGTCTGTGAGCACTAAGAAGTTATTATGGTGCACAAAATCAATGGGCTTGGTTACCCCAAGTAGTCGAGTTTGTGACTATTTGGGTGACATTGCATTGTATTCAACAAGTGGAAAATTTTTGGATTTGTAGTATTCTTTGTAGGTATAGACTACGCATCTTGACATGTTTATCCATTATAGGTGTTTTTATGGGGTTTTGGGTTGTTTCAGTGCATAGTTTTCTACCCATTATAATCTAATCTTGGTTAAGGATTAGGGTTGTAATCTAATCCTAATTAGCGAATTAGGGTTGATAATGTTGTGGAAATATTGTATTTTGAATGGTTAAGTAAACTTAATGACATACAAAGGTGTGGCTTTGAGTTAATCTAATTTTCCCAGTTAAGGGTTTGCATGATAAACCTTGTCTATACAGTGTGTGAATGTGCCATTATTTCTTTTGGTTTAATATTATGTTAGTATTGCTTCTATTGAACATGTTTATCAATCTCTTCAATCTTTTTGAGAAATAGTTATAAATTCATCCAAGATCGAGATCCACCCCCACAAATTCCCTTACAACTATTGAACCCGACTCAAATTTTGTGTCCTCTCCCCTAGAGAAATAATATAGAAAAAAATGATATTGTGTACTATAAAACTAAAAATTAACTTGCAAACACCTTCTAGAAAAAAAAATTAAGAAAATGTTACAAAAATTAAACAAAATTATTCTTATATAAGAAAATAAAATAATCAATATTAAACATTGTTGAATTTGTTTTCTTTTAACCAATGATATGATTATCTATATTACGGATTAGAAATATGTCACTTTGGTTCGCTCAACCATACGTTCAAGCCTACTACCTTTATGGGGTCCTATCAACATTGAATTTAAACACTACACCCTTATATGATGTGTAATTCCTTCAGTGTTCAACATAGAATTGACACATGGCATTTAAAAAAATATTAATAGCAAAAAAATCCAATATAGATCAATTAAAAGTAAAAAAAATATTATCATGCCAATAGGTGCTTTATACATCACATTGTGAGGAAGATGTGTAATTCCTTTAGTTTTTAACATGTAGATGAGATGTGAAAATAAAAAGAAAATATTAATAACAAAAAAAGGATCATCCCTTTTTATGTGGAGAGCATTTATTTTCAAATAATGGATCCTAAATAAACTTAACATTATGTATAGAGCGTTATGATAGTTAGTTTCAATGTTTTGTAGGTAAAATTTTGTTTCATGATTAATGTTTTGAAATATTGACAAAAACATATTATCGTGGATTTTTTAACCAGAATCCAGCGAAACAAATCTTGGTGAAATTGTCATTTTTTGTTGTTTAAATTGCATTTTTGAATGCATAAACGGATTCAGCACCGTGAAAAACCTTCTAAAGCACTCGAATTATACAGACTCAATCACTCAAATCTGAAGTTCAAACAATTTTTTGCCAAATTTCAAGGAAAATTAAGTGAAAAATATACCTCTAAAAATACCCAAAAAATCAAACTTTTAAACTCCACAAATTTTTATATAAAAAAATAGTTTAAGTATGAATCCTCCACAAACAAAAGAGGATTTACCAAAAATTCAAAAAGTAATGACTTATATCAAAATCTCTAATAAATATCATTTTTAATAAGATAATAGGTAAATTTAAATTTAAAATTAAAAATTAAAAACAATAATTACAAGGCATTTCATTTTAAGTATAAATAATAAATAATGAAGTCTAATAAATATAAGTTTTAATCAAAATAATAGGTAAATTGAAAATAAATAAAAGTTAAAAAAACAATAATTATAGGGCATTACATTTAAGTATAAATACTAAATAATGAAGTCAACCTTCAATGAACACTTATTTTGATTATTTGATGTTGACCTCAACCAATGAACAAATGAAGCTGCTCTCAATTATTATTGGTTAGTTCATGGGTTTCGTAAACTTTAACAACAAATTTGGGAAATTATCGGGAAATTATCATTATACATTGGGAGGTATATATTATTAAACATTTACAATTTTCTTAAATATATATTAATATTTTGTACGAATGAGAATCATATTAACATTATAAATTAGATATTTAAAAATAAACTAAAAATATTAATCCATTTATTTTCTCAATCTTATATTTTTTGTTTTTATACTTTTTTAATCCTTATATTTTAGATATTTTCCTAGTTTTTATATTTTCTTAATTCTTACCTTAGTTAATTAGTTATATTAGTTTTAAATACCAATTTTTTTTACAATATATATTAGTTATATTAGTTTTAAATACCAATTTTTTTTACAATATAAATATATTGTATAAGAGCTTTTGGGGGCAGTTCAATTGGCAAGTGCCGTGAAAATGAAGTTTCATGAGGTTTTGAGTTCAACTCCCCCGACTTACAATGTGTGCCACGTATGGGACCTTAACACGACCAGTGAGCAGTGCCTGATTCCTCCAAACATATATATATAATAAGTGAGAATCCTATCAACATTATAAAAAGAAATATTAAAAAAAAATATTCTAACAATATTAATCTATCTATTTTCTCAATTCTTATATTTTAGATTTTTTTATAAATATATTATATATAATTAATGGTTTTATCTCCTCTTTTATTCATGGCTTACATTTGAAAAGTGTTAATTACGATGTGTTTGCCTCCCTTCTTCTTTAACATAGATTGCCTCCATTCTTTTATTTTGCAATATATATTAAATGGTAAATTAAATCTCCTCTTCTATTCGCTTAAATCTAAAAAAAATGTTTATTGTCATGGGATTTCCTTTCCTATGGAAGGCAAGCCAAGAACTCTATCAATCGATTGGGTGTTGAGCGTCAATTAATTTGAGTTTGACTAATTTTTGCTTTCCAAACTTATATAGAGAAAAAAAATAAGTTATTTTTTTATAATATTTAAATTAATTTTATCAAATATTCTATTAACTAACAATACATAAGTCTTATTGTCGAGCTCATTTTAGATATTCTAAGTTTTTAGACTATTGTAAGTCTAACTTTTTGCAGTGCATTTTCTACAATGTCTAAGTTTATTGAAGTTGTTTACGATGATCTGTTCATACATCTATTATATCCAAACTTTTAACACTTCTATGCATTAACACTTATACTATCAAGTGTCACTATGTTGCATTAACTATAATATTCCAGATATAAAAAGTATGCAGAACATAAATAAATAGCTAGAAATGGTAGATGAACAACAATATAACCATAACAAAACCACAATAATACCAAAATGATACCAGAATAACACCATAAAGAGAACTTTGATTACTGAGAACAATGTTCACTTGCCTCTTCGAGGGGGAAACCTCCAACAGAGTAGAGCTCTATTACAATAATATCCAAGACAAAAGTTCTCATACCCTCGACCTAAATATGTCTATCAAAAGAACCATCTATAGGAAGATCCTTCTAGGAGCGGAGGCTTCTATTAGGTCTTCTTACGTTGGACTTATTCTTCTTTATTGCTAGGCCTTATTAATATTGACCTTTATTACATGAAAATATATTATTCTACTTACATGAGGGGTTAGGTCCCTAACATGCCCTCCCCCTTAAAAACAATCTTGTCCTCAAGGCTTGAGATGGGTAAATTGTTGCAGAATGGTTGGTTCCCAAGTGGAATCTATTGGAGTTGTATCTTTCCACTGGACTAACACTTCCTTGATGGTTTGTCGACATAGACGACGCTCACCCTGGTCCAAAAATGCTTGTGGTTGTAGCCAAATGGAGCCTTCTTCGTCCAACTCGGGAAGGGTGGTTTGGGTTTGGCACTTAGTTCCAATCACCTTCTTTAAGCAGGAAACATGAAAAACATGATGGAGCTTAGAATGACTGAGAAAAGCTAATTGATAGGACACCTGTCCCACACACTTGAGAACCGTATAAGGACCATAAAATTTGGGCGCCAATTTCTAACAATGGTCAACCTTGAGGGAATTTTGCTTGTAAGGTTGCAGTCGAAGAAACACCTGATCCCCTTCTACAAATTGATGTTCAGAGTGACCTTGATCTGCTTGTTTCTTCATGTGATTCTGGGCCATGACCAAATTCTCTTTGAGGGTACGGAGCATAGCTTCTTGAAATGTAAGCGTTTGGTCAACCACCTGGACCTTCGAGACACCTATAAAATATGAGAGAACTGAAGGTGGTTTTTTCCCATATATCGCTTCAAAAGGAGTAATGCGGGTAGTTGTATGGTATGAAGTGTTCTACCACCATTCAGCTAGTGGTAACCATTGAGCCCACTAATGTTTCCTTTCCGATGCAAAACACCTCAAATATGTTTCCAAACATTTGTTGACAACTTCAGTTTGGCCATCAGTTTGGGGATGATAAGTTGTGCTAAGATGCAATTGGGTGCCTTGTAGCTTGAACAGTTCTTGCCAAAAATTTCTAGTGAAAGTTGGGTCGTGATCAGAAACAATAGAATGTGGCATGCCATGAATCTTGAAAACCTGATCCATGAAAAGTTGAGCCATAATGGATGTTGTAAATGGGTGTTGAAGAGCATAGAAATGAGCATACTTGGAAAGACGATCAACTGCCACCATAATGACTGATTTATTGTCTGATTTAGGTAATCCTACAATAAAATCTATAGAGATATCCTGCCAAATAGCAGGTGGAATCGGAAGCGGTTGTAGTGTGCTCAGAGATTTCACTGTTTCACCCTTGTTGCATTGACACATGTCACATTCAGCCACAAAATTACGAACGTCCTGTTTCATACCATCCCAGAAAAAAGAACGTTTGAACCTGTCATAGGTTTTGGTAAACCTAGAGTGCCCAGTTGTGGGTGTAGCATGAAGCTCAAAAAGTACCGTGGATTTAAGTTTTGACTGTTTACTTAAATACAAATGGCCTTTGTATCGAAGCTCCTCATTGAGCCAAGAGTAGCCTTGGGAAACTGGAGAATTGGACTGCAATTGTTGTATCAGATGCGAAATTTTGGGATCGTGTAGTCATTCCTGGCGAACAACTTGGAGCCAATTTGGTACAATGAAGGAGAGAGAAGAAAGGGACCCTTCATCTTCATATTTTCAGGAAAGTGCATCAACAACCACATTTTCTTTTCCTTTCTTGTAAATGATCTCATAATCATATCCAAAGAGCTTAGTCACCCATTTTTGTTGCTCAGGGGAGGAAAGGCGTTGTTCCAGAAAATACTTAAGGATTTGATTATCTGTCTTAATTTGGAATCATTTCCCCAATAGATAAGGGCGCCAAAGATCCATGACATGCAGAATAGCCAACATTTCCTTTTCATATATTGATTTGTCCAAATTTCTCTCAGACAATTGTTTGTTGGTAAAGGACAAAGGCTGACCCTCTTGCATAAGGACAATGCCAATTCCTTTCCCAGAAGCATCACATTCCAGGACAAAGGTCTTTGTGAAATCAGAAATGGCTAGGACTAGAGTGGTGCACATGGCCATCTTCAAGGTTTGAAAAGCCTGAGAAGCTATCGGAGTCCAAGTGAAAGAACTCTTTTTAAGGAATGAAGTGATAGGTGTGACAATCTTTCCATAATTATTAACAAACTTGCGATAATAACCTATTAAACCCAGAAATCCCTGCAAGTTTTTGAGAGTCTTTGGGTGAGGCCAATATTGCATAGCTTCAATATTTTTAGGATCCACCCTGATACCAGCCTTGCCCACAAGATGACCCAAGTACTCGACTTATGAGGCACCAAAAGCACATTTAGATTGTTTGAGGAAAATTTGGTGCTGAGAGAGTAGATGGAGAACTCGATCCACATGAGCAAGATGGTCTATCCAGGTTTTTCTATAGATGAGTATATCATCAAATAAAACTAACACAAAATGATGGAGAAAATGATGGAAGACATGATTCATGAGGCTTTGGAAAGTGGAGGGAGCATTACACAAGCCAAAGGGCATGACCAAAAACTCATAGTGGCCCTCATGAGTTCTAAAGGCAGTCCTAGGAATGTATGCCTCTTTCATACGGATCTAGTGGTACCTCGAACAAAGATCAAGTTTAGTAAAGAACTGGGCACCACTCAATTCATCCAAGAGGTCATCAATGACAGGAATGGGAAATTTGTCTTTAATGGTGAGTTTGTTGAGGGCGCGAAAGTCAGGACACATGCGCCAAGAACCTTCTTTCTTAAGGACCATGACCACATGAGAAGAGTAGGGGCTCGTACTAGGGCGGATAACACCTACATTGAGAAATTCTTGAACCATTTTCTCAATTTCATTTTTTTGGGAAAAAGGGTGACGATAGGGATGGATATTGGGAGTAAGGATTCATGGGTAAAGGGGAATGGAATGATCATGAACACCATGGGAAGGAGGGAGTCCCCGGGGAGTGGAAAAAACCACTTGGTGTTTAGAGAGGATGGATTGGAGGTCCTGCGGAATAGTGGGTGTCTCGGTGGCTTGTATGGCACGAAATTGGGAAATAATACCAGAATGAACTTTTTTGAGAAACTTTTCCATGCGATGGGAACTAATGATCTCTGGGGAACTGGAGGTGATGCCTTGGAACTTATATTTTTGTCCCTTCTGGTCGAATTGCATGGTTAATTCCTTAAAATCCATGATAATAGGACCCAAAGTCCTTAGCCATTCTGCACCCAACACAATGTCACAACCGCCCATGTCGATAGAAAAAACATATGATATTTAAGATGGTATTCACCAATTTGGAGATGCACATTTTCACAACGCCATCCACATTTCATGGACCTACCATTGGCAATCATGATTTGGAAATTATTCACTACACAGATACAGCAATTAGTTTCTTGGGCAATGCGGCGATGGATAAAATTATGGGTGCTTCCACTATCAATAAGAATGATGACCTTCCTATGCTTGATGTAACCAATTATCTTGAGGGTTTGGGGAGCAGAGAAGTCAGTGAGAGCATTTAGGGAAATGATTGGCTCTATTTCAGGATAGTCTGAGGGAGGGGTTATGTCAGTGGGTTCAGGTGACACAAATACAAGGGGAGCCTCAACATCCTCTTCCGAAACATCCTCCGAAATGGCCATAAAAATATTTTGTTCCTTACACTTGTGTCTCGAAAAATATTTTTAATTACAATTATAACAAAGGCCTTTGAGTTGGCGTCTAACCATTTCGTCCCTGGTCAATTTTTGGATCTTTAGTGGAGTATAAGGAGGAGTGGGATTTATTGGTTTAGTGAGAGGAATAAAGGAGGGTTTGCGGTTTTGAGAAGAGAGAACCTATTTTGATTCCTTATCTCTTTTAGTAGCATCCACCCATCTCTAAGGTTGAGCCATGAGGACATGAGCACAAATGTCATCCTTGAGGCCACTGATAAAACATTCTCGAAAAAAAACATCAGACATGCCCTCTGTACGAAAATCCAATCGCTCAAAAGAAGATATAAAGTCTTCCATTGTGCCATATTGTTTCAACTTTGTCAAACGACCTAAATGGTTGGTGTCAGTGTCAAAGTGTTCATAAATCTCTGCCACAAAGTGTGTCCAAGCCACATACCCTTGGTGGGCATTTTTTCTCCATTGCCACCATTTCCAACATTCTTGATCTAGATGGAGAACACCATACCGGAGTTTTTCCAACTCATCTGTAATGCCATACAAAGAGAAATAATGTTCCATTTGAGTTACCCAACTAGTGGGATCTGATCCATCAAATTTGGTCACATCCACACACGGAAGGCATAGGTCACGCTGAAAGTGATGGGGCTGAAAATTCTGGGAATGAGAGGAAGTTTCACCTTCAATATGCAAAGGTGGGTCAGATAAGGGAAGATCTGCAGGGATATGCAGCTTGGTGCAGATCATCGTAGTGATAGATTCAAGCTGGGTAGTAATGTCTTGTTTGAGTTCCGCGATTGAGGTGGCGATGGAGGAATGCATATTTTGATTGATGGTGGAAATATTAGCACTGAGATGTCGCACTTCTTGTTGGGTTTCTGTGAAATTAGAGTGCAAGGTAGTGAAGAGAGATTCCAAGTCTTGGCTACGAGTATGGGCCATGATGACGAGGGAACACGAAAAGGGGCGGGTGGAACCACATAGGAAATGGGTTATGGGTGAAGTGTATCACAACGATCAGGGAAATGAGTTGAATCTAATGGGGTAAATCCAAAATAAGGGTGTTGGAAGGGGGTCGGGTCCACAAAAAAACATTTTACTTAAAATTGATAGGTGTGACTGCGATAAGGGAGAAGAGAGAAATCCAGCGGAATATATCTCAAATAATGGTGCCAACAGGATCGAGACTTCTTTTTTTTTCCTCCTGCGGATTTATACTCTAATCTGAAGAATACTGCAGTGGTGAAATGCCCAAATGCTTAACAGGAAGAAATGTGTAGTAATTTTTCAACTGGAATGCAGGATATACAGTTGCGCCGCAATAGATCTTGTCTGTTTTTTTTTTGTTTTCGTCCCAAGGGTTAGGTATTCAAGGTTTCTATAGATAAGGTTTTCCCTTTGCTATAGCTCTCTGATATACTTGTGGGTTCCAACAATAGTACTCGGCCCAATATCTCAGGGCACCAACTAAGGAAGCTTGACCGTTCCCTTAACCATACTACCCGACTACCCAGGTACTAGAGGGTATCTTCTCGAGTGTTGTTCTCAGTGGCACTATAGCAGTCAGGAGGCCAATTGGTTTATCTATGGAGGGATTTAGAAGATCTAGGTCGATCTGTATACAGGTTTTGTTTGATGTGCTACCACTCGAAGGGGTACCAACAGGGGTTACAAGGGTGGCCAACAGATGTGCGCTTAAGTACCACTTGTATTTCTTGCATGTATGAATCCCCGACCATGGGTTTATGCGCGTAACGACAGATCTCTATAGCTTAAAGATGTTGGAATACATCTCTACCTTGAAAAAAACATTTAACCCACAATTTTTTGTTGAGGAAGGTGCTCTAATACCACTTGTAATATTCCAGATATAAAAAGTATGCAGAACAGAAATAAATAGCTAGAAATGGCAGATGAACAACAATATAATCAAAACAACACCACAATAATACCAAAATTATACCAGAATAACACCAAAAAGAGAACTTTGATTACTGAGAGAAATGTTCACTTGCCTCTTCGAGGGGGCAACCTCCAGAAGAGCAGAGCTCTATTACAATAATATCCAAGACAAAAGTTCTCATACCCTTGACTCCTATTTATACTAAATATGTCTATCAAAAGAACCATCTAGAGGAAGATCATTCTAGAAGCGGAAGATTCTATTAGGTCTTCTTACATTGGACTTATTATTCCTTATTTCTAGGCCTTATTAATATTGACCTTTATTACATGGAAATATATTATTCTACCTACATGAGGGGTTAGGTCCCTAACATTAACGCTCAAATGTTAGTATGCTGTAATAAAACTCAAATGATAGTATGTTGCAATAACACTCAAATTTCAGTCTTCTTGTCAAATCCTATCAAAAACCACCATGCCATTCTTCCCTTATCCTGCACCACTATGTCATTCTACTCACCCTTATCCTTCACCGCCATGTCGTTCTGCCCTTATCTTGCACAACCATGTCATTCCGCTCACCACCTTCCCAAGTGGCTATCACAGTCCTCAACACAATCATATCTTACCTGCAATGTGCAATGGCATGTTGGGCATTATACAGACAAGAAACTAAACAAAGATTCATCACTGGTTCATTCATCATTGCTTCATTGATTTGTTGGTTGTCATTGTTTGTGCAAGGTTCAAAGATTGCACGTCCAATTGAGTTCCAACATCATTCATCACACAAGAAATATATATTTGGGAGGGTGAATTGAGGGGAAAGAAGTAGGACCTTAGGATATACTCATCGAGACATGTTTTTTCTGAAGGGAAGAGAAGGAGTTGACCAAGGCCAAGGGATTTAAGTATACCTTCACATATGATGAAGATCGGAGTTGAGTAGGGCCAGGGAGGTCTGTAAGTAAGTATACTAATGGAAATATGAGTTCTATTAATTTCCAAACAACTCAAAAAAAGGAATTGATACCTACATCATACCTTGTAGGGAAAAGACAGAGAAGGAATATATCTCCTGATGGTGTGAATTCCTTTGGATTTTTGGTGGTGGCCCCTTAAACCTACATTACTTACTCTATTTCTAGGTAAATTGCTTCCTCTGTGGTTGGTGGTTGTGGTTACACTACTAAAACAAAAATAACCTAACCATTAATGATGTGCCCAGTGATTAGTGGGATTCGCCCCACTTTCTTTATCTTGCCACCATCAGAAAGGCCATTCTTTCTATAAGAGAGTGCAAGGACCCTTGAAACAATGTTTAAGGAAGCTACTTAGCCTAGAAAGCACCCTCGTTCCCATGATAAGCACCTCCTTCCATGAAATGATAAGCATCCCCATGGGATTCATGGGATTAGTTTCATCCTCGTCTATGGCAACACCTTCATTGTGAGATTATAAGACTTCGTGGAAAGAGCATGATTCATTGTATCATGGAATACCCATTGCTACCAGTGGATCTACTTAAATGGGTTATTTAATGGGGTTTGCAACAAGATATCAAACTGTTGCTCCTAGAACTACTCTTAGGTATGGAACTACATTGTAATTACCTTGACACATGTAAGCAACTGAAATTGAATATTAAATTACAAATATCACATGATATTAGAGGCAGCCTCAGAACTGAGGATGTTTGTTGTAATCATAGACAGGTGTGGCTACAACTTGTCCTTGAGCCGTTGGTTGGAATGTAGTTTCTATACCTACAGGTTTTTATTGGCAACCATCTCCAACAAGCACCACATGATTATCGTATCCTATATAAACATTTGATGTTCCAGGCTATTTGAATCTTGTGGCAGTGGGTTGGTGTTGATAAGGTTGAGCATTAGATTGCAACTAATAGCCAGAAAGGGGTATTGCAAGATTTTGTTCATAAGTTGTTGCTGACATTTCCTAGTTTTCTTGAAAGGGCCGAGCTCCAATAGCTACTTGCTGGGGATAATTCCCCGACATATGTTTTGGGTAATTGTATGCTACATGCTATCAAAATAAACTCAAACAAATTTAGAATATGTTTTCTATGCAAAATCTTAACACTAGATTTATATGTATTCTAGTGACTTCAAAAAATTAAGCATAAATTTATTGGTTTTTTGTTTAAAAAGGCCAGTTAAAGTACAATTATTATTGTTATAGTTTATATATAAGAGAAACTAATGGCATTTACAAACGAGACTAAGTATTTGTTTGCATTACAACATGAGATACTCGAATTCAAAAGGGATTTTCTAAGACATTGAACCAAAAATGATAACATGATCTTCACTGCTACTGCACGTACTTTCTATAGTAGTGAAAGGGTTTGGATGGAAAAATTCTCTTCCACCACCTTGAGAGTGTAATATTCTAGAAGGTAGGCTCTCAGAAGTTTCCTTCATGGAATTTTCAAACGTGGAGGGATTATGTGCTTCTGTAGTTGCTTCTGTTTTGAGTTGATTTTCTTTTTGTATATTTTTAAATATGGGAAATCAAAGGATTTGTCACAAAATATCAACCTGAACGGACAAGGCATATTGCATCTATTGATAATGGTATTTTCATGTTATCTATATATATGTTGAGTTGGACTTGCAACTTGGTATATAGCACCAAAATTTGTTTTCTTAATTATTTTTATTAGCACCAGGACTTTAAGGATGCGATGTTATTGTTTTTTTCCATTGGTCTGAGATCAATGAGAAATTGGAAGAGTGTTATAGTCCAAAAATTCCTTGCCTATGAATACATGGCATTGGCCTTTCCACTTACACATTTTTCCAAAACACTACTGAGGCTTCTTCTTAAAAAACTATTTTTTGGAAAATGTGCATACCCTGCTGAACTGATAGCCCGCGTACACATGCATGATGCATACTAGTTAGCCCACATACATACGTGAGATGCATACTAGTTAGCCCGCATTTACCTCCAAAATTTACAAAAAATATAAAATTGCAAGGAATTTGGCAGAGTTTACGGGTTATCGAGAGTTTCCCAACCATTTCACCCATTGTATCCCGTCTCCAAACCGAATAACCATATTTTTCTCATATAAAAAGAGGTCTTGGGGTCTCATTTGAAAGAACAAGCAAGAGAACAAGTAAACTCTGCCAAAATCCCTTCCCCTTCTTATCCCAAGTTTTGCATCCCTTTCTGAGATTTGGCCTCAACATTCCCCTCTAGCCCTTTCTCCTTATACAACCATTTCCCTTTTACCAAGAGATCAGTTGGTTGTGAGAGGAAAGCGTGGGAATGATGCACTTGGAGAAACAATAGATGAGCTCGGACCTGGTTCGCGGAGCATTCGCCGAAGAAGTTTGTAATCTTTGTGATCTTCATATTGAATAAAATAGTTCTTTCATGTGCCAAACATTGTGTCTATTTGCTTTCATTTGATTTATGCATTTATATCTATATATGAACATTGAAAGTGATAAGTAGAGATCGTATACATTGTAGCATTGTTTTCCTAAGCTTTTTGCAAGTCAACTTTGGGAGGAGACCCACAATCTAGGAAGTTGCAAGGGCGAAAGAGGTCTACACCAGTCGCAAGGGCCAAAGGTACACCTACTGACCTTCTTTCCTCTCTTTTGTCATTTCGTTTAGATATTTTTGGGGTAGTTTAGGAATAGAACTGTCTTTTAAGGGAATTTAGTGTTATGCCTGTACCTCGACCCAATATAGTAATAGGGGGATTTTACTCTCTAGTAGAATTGGTGACTCCACTGGGGAGTCTCTCTAGGGTCTTAGTGGGAGATCTTGGTTAGATTTGATTTTAAGTTTCTTTCTGAGTTTTCTAAGTGTTCTGAGTCAAGTTGGCCTCTGGTCACCTCCCAGGTTTCTACCAGCTTCCTTTCCCAAGTTGTCTGTCCAAAATTTTTCTTTTTTTGAAAATTTACAGAGGTGTACATGTCTTGTTCTCTATACATCATGCGTACATACACGGTCTGCATTATATACAACCCGCATACATATGTAGATTGGTCGTGCACAACAAACATCTCTGTTATTTTGGAGATTTTTTTCAAAAGATTTTCCTTTTCCTACAGAAAAATTATGGTTCCCGGGTCTTCCTGAGTTCCAGAAGCTTTTGTTGTTTGGGGTTGAGATAGTTTGTAGGATCATATTGTTTATGAAATAAATAAATAAATCCTCTTGTCTCTCTGTGTTTCCAAGCATTTTTGGCTTATTTTTATCTTGAATTTTATGAAAAATTAGTTGCATTTAAAAAAAAAAAAAAAAAAACTAGTTTATTTTAGCATATTTTTTTAGTTCTGCTTTTATTGGAAGAAAAAATAAAAATAAAAAACTATTTTTTTAAGTCTCGTTCTTTCTTTGAATTGTTATTTGAAAAAGAAAAATAAATTAGCATAGTGTTGTGTTTACTTCTCATCTTGAAATCATTTCAAAAGACAAAATAAGAAAGAAAATCCTTTCATTTGCTCTTTTGTTTCAATCGAAAGTTGCATTGTGCATTGTGCATTTTTCATTGAAAGGAGAAAATATTCCATTTTTATGTTTGAAGGATTGTTCATGTTTTTTGCTTGAAACTCTTTTTCATTTGTAGAATTAGTGTAAAGTATTATTTTCCAGTGTTCTATTTAGTTTCTTTTTCACGAGAGTCTCATACAACATAAGTTGCACTTCTGTTCCTTGAGTAAGAAAATCCCCTCAAACGGACGTGCTAATCTAATATATATTAGTAACATTTTTTCTAGGGTTCACCAATAGCTTAGGCTAGGGCCTTGGATTAGGTGTGGAGAGGTAAAATCTCAAAGGCCAACCAAAAGTTAACTTAGGTTTTTGTGCTAGGGTGTGAAAAATCCACTTTGTAATTACTTAATCCATGAAGCTCCTCTCACACAGGAGTCAAACACAAGGCCGTGTGAAGGACGGTGACAAAGATATCCACTCCTTATCTCGACAAAGCATTTGGGAGAGTGTGTATTGGGGGTGAATCCTATAGCGATACTGGCCCAACTTGTGTTAGACCTCTGAGACACTTGGATCCATCCAAGGTAATCTAAGAGTGATTTTGGCCATGTTTCATTTCAGGCCTCGAAAGGATCTTCAGGCTTAGTTACCCTTCTCATACACTTGTTCAAATGTCGAATGTACCCCTCTAGTTGTTGATTAGAAGTTGGTGGCCTAGTTTCCATTATATAGGTTGACACACATGTGACTGCGAGGGGTGTATCACAGTACCTAAGGGAGACTTTGTACTCTCTGGGAGACACCCGAAGGGACCGTCGGTCGGAGATCTAGGTAATTGCTTCTCTTGGCAAGTCATTTTCCTTTGTGAATGCTTTGGATGATCAGGACTTCATCTCCTTGGGTCGGAAGCATTCAAAAAGGTAGTTTGTTTGGTTTGTATCTTTTTAATATTTTCTTCTTAGTGGTGTGCTATGTGCTCCCTAGCTTGCCATAATGAGTTAGTCAGTCATTTCTTTGGGTCTCTAACCTAAGGTGGTAGGCCACCCACTCCGTCATTCATGAGGATTTTTCGGTCTCCCGCTTAGAAACGTGGATCCACCTATTTATAGGTGTTGTTTTTTATACCATTGGTTTGCCAGAGTAAGTGTGTGAGACTTTTACGGACTTGAACGATCCTGCAAGGGAAGAACCTGTGCATAAGATCTTCGTGGAAAAATTTATTGACAATACCAACCAAGGAACCCCTTCACAAGGGGATTCTTATGCTTTTCCTTTCTTTGGAAATGTTGGTGTCCCTTTGATGGCCACTTTGTACATTCCTGGGTTGAATGTGGGCTACCGATTTGGTTGAGTACCATTCCAAATGTCTCGAATTTTTCTCTTGATGCTTCTCAGTTAAGAACCTTATGTCATGCACATCATGTTGATGTTCCTTCGTCAACAAAGTCTTCTCCTCCTCCTTCTACCTTCTTTGGTGAAAGTATAGCCACTAGTAACCAGAAGTCTAAACGAAATAGAAAGAGGAAGAAGAAATAACCAACCTTTGCAAGTCATGTTGGAGAAATATCATCAACCTATGCAAGTCATGTTGAAGACCAACACCCAACCTCTGCAAGTCATGTTGGGGGAAAACAACCAAGTTCTTCTAGTCATGTTGGAGATGTGCAACCAACCACTGCAAGTCATGCTGGGGGCATGAGTCCAATTACTGCTAGTCATACTAGTGATAGGTATGTAGCCTCTGCGAGTCATGTTATCAACCAATCACCAACCTCTACAAGTCATGTTGTGGAAAAGCAACCAACCACTGCTAGTCATGTTGGGGGCATTGATTCTGTTGAGAAACCTAGATGGATATGATGTAAGCCTAAGTTCCCTTGTAAGCTTTACGAGATCACCTTACTCATTTATTCCCTGGCCTTTTGGAGGCACAAAGATTGTGGTCCTTGTCTGCAAGCTCTTCTGATTCTGAGTCTTTTGAGGTTTCCTCGCAGTCTATTCAGCTAGTGGTTGAGAAATTGGTCATGCCAATGCAATATTCGGTTGCTCCCACTCCTCTTTTGGGGGGTGATGCACCTATAGACCATGTTATCTTGCATCTTTTTCAACCAGTGGTTGAGAAAGTGGTCATGTCAATGTAATCTTTGGTTGATCCCACTCCTCTTTTAGGGGGTGATGCACCTTTAGACCATGTTGTCTTGCAAACTATTCATCCAGTGGTTGTGTCGATGCAATGTTCGGTCGATCCCACTCTCCTCTTGGAGAGTGTTGATTCTAACAAAATGGCCACGTTGATGTAATCTTCTGCTGATCCCACTCTTCTCTTGGGGATTGATGTGTCTACCAACTACGTTTTTATCATTTCCAATCCAATACTTTTAGAACAAGGGGGCATTCCGCTCACTTCTAGAACACCCCCCCAAGTCATAGGATGGTTTCCTTTGATTGGAATGACCTTGTTGAGCCTCTCCTTCCTTCTTCTGCACCTTTTCAAATAAGGGTTGAAGTTAATTCAAAATTCATTTACCGGTGTATTGTGGATGAAGGAGCCTCCACAAGTATTTTATCCTCCTCGGCTTGGCAAGCTTTGGGTTCTCCTGAGCTTGTGTCTGCTTTGCATGCGTTGTTGGATTTTGACAGACGTCCTAGTAAATATTTGGGAAGAATGTCCTTTTAGATGTTATAGTGTTGCAAGGCCCATTAGATTTAAATACACTTCTCGGGCATGATTATGTATATTATATGAATGTTGTAGTGTCTACACTCTTTCGGGTAATGCATTTCCCTCACAATGGAAGCATTGTCACTATCAACCAGTTGGCATATTATAATCACCATCCTAATTAGACATTAGTTCAGGCTTCCCCTTTATATGTTCCTAGTATCCATGTAGATTATACCTCGCCACAGGTTAATTATGTGGCATCTTATCCTCAGTGTTCAATTTCTCTTGAGAAGGAACTTGTTCATGCATGTTTTCCTTATCAATACTTGGTCTCAACAATTGATCCATTGGTTTATCCAATGGGGGCATGGGAGCCCTTGCTTCCCCCTCTTGGTCCGAGTGATCTTGAGTCTCCTTTTGAGTCTGATCTCATTGTTTGTAGATCCTCAAGCCCTTGTGCTTGTGATTGTTCGTTGATAGACTTTGCCAGTCTTGGCCAGAACCTTCATCATCATATGGAATATGGTCACTTTTCTTCGCCCTTTGAGACTGTCAACCCTCCTCGTTTGCGTGATTTCTCAAATTTTGAATTGCCTTCGGATGAGGCTATCCTTGAAGCCATGACTACGGTTTCTATACTATGGGAAGACTTGCATTGTGGTTTGTGTTTTCTTCCCTTTTGGGAGACTTTCCAGGTTAACTATCGAAGAGACTCTTGGTTAGATCCTAGCAGCGGGCTCTACTTGAACTACTACCATGCATGAGTCGTAAGTTTGTGTGGTTCTTTGTACCATATTGTACAGTCCAGGTTTGTTGTTTTCAAGTTTTGTATTCAATAATACCTCTTATTTTCTGAAGTTTCTATCTATATTGGATCTATTAACTTCTGGATGAGTGTTATTGGCCTTATATGCAGGATCTTGGAGACATTTTTCTTTGACTTTTGTTCATCGTATCGGTCCATTCTGATAGGTATTGACCTAGAAACTGACATATAGTTTAGATTTTTCCCTACTTTCATTTTTGCATTATCCATTTCCTAGTTCATTTGGCCTTAGGATCGACCCCACTAAATTGCGACACTAACCTTTCTTGTTGATAAGTGTGTTGTACTTTATATGGTAGAGCCTTCCTTCCATGGGCATCCTAGTTAGAGCCTCTTTTTTCATTTGGTTCCCATGCCTAAGTATTTCATAGGCTTAGGAGTCCTTTTAGTCTCGCCATGATTACATTTCGAAGCCCCATTCTTCTTGGTCTTTTTTGGCTCTTACGTGAGGGACTCCCCATGAGCATAGTTTGTTGTCTTTTAGGCTAGTTTAAATTTTGAAAGAAACATCTAATGAGAGCTTATTTATTTATTTTGGTCTCATCTGAATTACTTTAGAAACGAAGCCCCCCTGGAGTCTTCTTTAAGCCCCTTTCAAACTCTCTAAAATTGAAAAGATTGTCGAGCAATCTTGTTTCCCTTCATGCTCGCCAAACTCAAATTTGAAGGCACATCTGTTTGGTGGTAGTTTACCCCTTTTTCGGTCTGGACGGTTAATTAACGAATAAAGGTATGCCCTAGGAACTTTGGTTCTCTAGGAGAGTATTCTCGGGCGTAAGTTTAACCCTTTTTCGGGCCTGAGGGACTAAATTTTTGAGAAAGAGACATTCTCCTTGGTTTTGGTTTATCTCTTTTTTGGGCCTTGAAGATTACTTACGAAAAAGGAACCCCATTGGAGTCCATAGTTAAGCTCTTTTCAGACTCCCTAAATATGAAACGATTGTCGAGTGACCTTGTTCCTTTCACACTCGTTAGTTGGTCCAAAAAGAACATTTATTTGGCATAAGTTTAACCCTTTTACGGCCAATAGATTATCCAGGAAAAAGGTGCGCCTTGGGAGACCTGTCTCGTCGGGAGAGTTCTCCTAAGTTGTATTTTATACCTTTTCGGGCTAAGGAGACTAAACTTAGAAAAAGGTTGTGAGTCCATAGTTAATCTCTTTTCAAACTCCTTAAAATTGAAAAGATAACCGAGTGATCTTGTCTCTATCACACTCGTTAAAATGGTTTTTAAGAGACTTCCTCTCAGTATAAGTTTAACCCTTTTCCGAACCGACTGGACTAGTTACGAAAAATGAACTCCCTAGAGTCTTCTTTTAGTGTTTTTTTTAGACTCTCTAAACATGAAAAACCACCGAGCTTACCTTCTCTGGGCTCGTAAAACTTAACATGGAAGGAGTCTTGTTGTGTCATACCTAATCGTATCACATATCTCATCTTTGCATCTTTGGCCTAATGTCAGATTCATGTTCTATTAAATGAACCTTCAAAGCATTCCTTAAATGCAAGCCTTGCAACACTTTTTCCCTTGCGATCTAACACCTTGACCCATGGAGGAATTTTCATGTGTGTCCTTATCCTACACATGTCTTCTTGCACTAAGCATCAATATGCTCCATGCGATTGGAACTAGTTTGCTTGCCCGCAACACTTGTTCCTCCTTTGTAACGTAGCATTATTTTATTATTTTTCAAGCTCGTTAAAAATTTGAAAAAGACAAAAATATCAAATATTCCAAAAAGAGGGGATGGGATATGCATTCTTTTTTCAGCAGTAAGATAGTCACCCTTGGACAAAGCACATCCTTCTATTTGTTCACCAAGCATTGGGATCTAGTATGACCTTAGGAAGTTGTTCTCGTTACATAGAGTTGTGTCCTCCTCTATTTGGTTACTCTTCCAAACATATGGAGAGTTTGTGGTGCCTCTTGTATCACAGACTTATGTCAAATTTTAGTTGCCTGAGTTTCATCATTTTTTTGTGCTTTTGTCTAGGGTAAGTTTTATCCAACCTGACTTGGCCATTTTGCAGTTTATCTCTTGAATTTCATGAGTCGACCATCCCAAGAATCCAATCAAGTTTGGATTCAAAATCAATGAAGTTATGTGTCTGATGATCAAGATCCTCCAGTCTTTCCCTGACGGCATGATGAAGACCTCAGGGTAGTAAGTCTTACACTCCTATTATACTCCTACCTAAGTTTTGAATATCTTGAATTTGTTTCTCGAGTTATGAAGCTCCTCATTTCCAACCACGGGTGTTGATGCTTCTTGAAGATGCATATTACATTGTATTTGTATATCTTCAAATGATTTTGAGATGTATATCCATTGTGTATTGCTCCCAACTACACTTTATATAGACATTAATATGGCATGGATCTGCAGTGTACTTGATTGGCAGCCATGCTTAGTTCATCCCAAGCATGGGTGCCCGCATCGGTGAGATTGTCATTTTTTTACAGATGGCACACTCTTGAACTCTGGTCCCAGGCTCACTCAACTCTGTGCCTTCCCACTAATAAAGATATTATAATGTATTTCGGCCATCCGTTTCTCTTTTGACCTCACACATTAGGGGGAATATGTTATAGTCCAAAAATGTCTTGCCTATGCATACATGGCATTGGCCTTTCCACTGACATATTTTTCCAAAATACTGTCGACGCTTGTTCTTAAAAAATTATTTTTTGGAAAATGTACGTGCCCTGCTGAACTGATAGCCTGTCGACGCTTGTTCTTAAAAAAATATTTTTTGGAAAATGTACGTGCCCTGCTGAACTGATAGCCTGCGTACACACGTGTCATGCATACTAGTTATCTTGTGTACATACACAAGATGCATACTAGTTAGACCACGTACATATGCAAGTTGCATACTAGTTAGCCCGTGTTTACCTCCAAAAGTTGCAAAAATATAAAATTGCAAGGAATTCGACGGAGTTTACGGGCTATCGAGGGTTTCTCAACCATTTTACCCATTGTAGCCTGTCCCCAAACCAAATAACCATCTTTTTCTCATATAAAAGATGTCTTGGGGTCTGATTTGAAAGAACAAGCAAGATAACAAGTAAACTCTGCCAAAATCTCTTCCCCTTCTTAGCCCAAGTTTTACAGCCCTTTATGAGATTTGGCCTCAACATTCCCCTCCAACCCTTTCTCCTTATACAACCCTTTCCCTTTTCTCAAGAGATCAATTGGTTGTGATAGGCGGGCATGGGAATGATGCACTTGGATCAATAATAAAGGATCCCAAACATGGTTCGTGGAACATTCGTCGAAGAAGGTTGTAATCTTTGTGATCTTCATATTGAATAAAATAGTTATTTCCTATCCCAAACATTGTGTCTATTTGTTTTCATTTGATTTATGCATTTATATCTATATCTGAACATTGAAAGTGATAAGTTGAGATCATATAACTTGTAGCATTGTTTTCCTAAGATTTTTGCAGGTCATCTTTGGGAGGAGACCCACAATCTAGGAAGCTACAAGGGCAAAAGAGGTCTACACCAGCCGCAAGGATTGTTTCCTTTCTCTTGTCATTTTGTTTAGATTGTCTTGGGGTAGTTTAGGAATAGAATTGTCTTTTAAGGGGAGTCAGTGCTCTGCCTGTACCTCGACCCAGTATAATAATAGGGGGATTTTCCTTGCTAGAGAAGATTTTTTGTTATCAAGTTATATTTTAGTATCAAGGCATGGTTTTACAACAAAAAATTGTCCTTTACCTTCAAAGCTGGATCCACTTCTTTGTCAGGATTCCTATTCAAGTTAAAGATATTTCTATATATGTGTTTAAAAGCTACAATGTTTTGCTTGGCTAGTCTTAATGATTTTATTTCCTGACAAAATAAAAAAAGTCTCAAATAAATTGTATTTAATTTGTGTAATGAACATGTCTGAAACTATTGCCTCTGGGAACTGTTTTCTTTACGTTGCAATTTTAATGCCAATATTCTGGTAATTCTTTTTAAATCTTGCAATTTTTCAGATCCAAGTTCTTAGGATTTTGTTTATGTTTTTCGAGGCAAGTTTATCTTCACTTCAACATAGTTTGTGGAGAATATTATGTACCTGCCAAACCTTGCAATTATTACTTCAGACACTGAAAGTCTAGGCAATGGGAAACAAATAGTCAAAAAGTTTTCTCCCTAGGCATTATATTGCTTCATCATATATCCTTTGCAACTTATGTACAACCAACGGCTAAACAAAAGTTGCAAAGGATATATTCGACAATTATAATTCACTTGAAGAAGTATTCTTAGTTTTCTTGGTTTTTGCATATCATTTTAGTTAAAAATTAAGTGTTTGCTACTTTGCACTTTTAGGATGGTTTCTTGTCATTTCTTTGAGATGGATTTGAAGCCATATGTTTTTTTCCTTATCATTTATCAGATATGTGCCTTAGATTATATAACTTTTTTTTTTAGTCTTTAGATTTCTTAAACCCTAGAAAACATTTCAATTTAGTGGAATACATACTTTGAATTGAAAAATAAAGTTGATTGTTGAGATCATATTCAATAGTATGAATCTATACTTTATAAGAATTCAAGACAATTAAGGATTTTATCTAAGTAAACATAGCACTCAATAATTTGGCCAAAGGTTTGGTCAGGTTGTAATGTTCTAAAGAACTCGCTTTGCACAAGTTTGGATGTACCTGATTAATGCACTTGATTATAACATTTGAGCAATTAACTTGTATTATCTCATGTATTCCATTATAACATTTGAGCAATTAACTTGTATCATCTCATGTATTCCATTGTTCATTTCCTTGATAAGTTATGTTGTAAATGCTCTTGGGATTCAAATTATATTGTGTTTGCACTACTAATCACTTGTTCCTCTTCTTCTTTCATTATTTTATTGGAGAGTTGTATTCCCTTATTTGAGCATTTATTATTGTTTAGCTCAATATTTTGAACACGCATTTTTTAACTACATTTGATTTTTAGCAATTTTGATTTTGATTTTGTTGTCAAAGTTCAATATTGTAAATGTCTGGATACAATCAATTCCTAATTTCCTGGGATAGAGATGTTATATGCCGACTTAAACTTATTCTTGTGCAGAGTCGGTAAACCTAAAAATCCCAAAGTATCTAGTGTGTTAATGTGTAAGATCTTGCATTTTAGTCATTTCATCATCAACGATAGGTCTTGCATTCTACTTCTTTCATCCTTTTGTCATCGACTACAGGGACGTCACGACTACAGTGGCACTTGTTTAACAAGATGTATATGTTTTGTTCTATATTTTTTCATTGCAAGTTGATTTTATGTAGAAAGTGTTGAGTGTGATATGGTTGGTTAATCAAGTCATATTATTATTTGATGCTTTTGGTTTTATGTAGAGAGTATTGTGTGTGGTATGGTTGGTTAATCAAGTCATATCGATGTTTTATAGATATTCTTATTTTTCCAAAAAGATTTTAGGCATTTCACTTGGTTCCAATATATATAGTTGTTTTCAAGATGGTTATTTTAATTATTTCGACTATTCCATTTTTTGGAAGGTCATAAGTGACATAAAACTTCTCCTTAATCCTCGTTTTCTTGTAGAGATCCTTAAATCCATATGACTTATATTGAAGCACATTATAAGACTTTTAATCTTCTTTATTGTCCAATTGTTAATAAAGAAACTCAACATATCATCATAATAAAAACATGAGCCCTTTTACCTTACCTCCCTTCATGAGTTTATCATTTTGGTTACCATCCAAATAACCCATATGTAAATATAGTTGATCCCCCTTGTAAATTGATATCCCATTGATTATGTAATTTCTACCACCAACTACTCATGACAACCACCATACACCTTATACATAGGAAATCATGATCATGTAATCTTATCAATCACTTGTTGAGATGATCATGCATTCATCACTCTAAATGTAATATGGTATAACCATATTACGATATAATAT
>JZKD02S0146071.1:9651-23689 GCA_000966675.3 Picea glauca
ATTACCTCATCAAATTAACCCTAGATTTAACCTAGAATTTAATATTAACACCGTTGGGTTATCAAATTAAACCACTTAACCCATTAATTAACTAAACCACTATTAAATATTTTTTTGAAAAATCTCCTCAAATCTAGGGTTTCACTCAGCCGACCTTAGTTTTCCACCCGCCTCATCATTATTTATTAGGGTTTCCTCTCTTATTTTTCCTCAGGCTTTTTTGTCCTGAAGATGGATCCTGTTGTGGATCCGAAACATCGACAAGCTCTCATAAGCACTGTGGTTCTTCCGACATTTTTTGATCAATATTGTTTGTGTATGTGCCAGTGGATAAAATTGTTTCCTTATAGCCTTAGTAAACTTATCCCAGGAAGAGATTCCTTTACCCTTTTGAACAAGGTCAACTTGTATCTTACTCTCCCACCATATTAAGGTGGTGCCACTTAGTCGAAGAGAAACTAACTATATCTTTGAAACCTCATCCATAATCTTTTGAACCCTGCAATATACCTCTTTGTTCTTGATCCAATTGTCCAATTTCTTGGCATTCAATTCTCCATCATAGGTCGACAATTCGAACTTGACATCCAATTTTAGTAATGGAATATTATGCTTAGACTTCTTAGAGGAATTCTTTCCTCAATAAGAATACTTACTCACTTAAGAAGAAACTAAGGATGATGATGAGGATGGTGAAGGGGGTTTTGAAGGTCCACCACCTTCACCTCCTCCTTCTCCTTTTACTGAAGATTCTCCACTTAAATGATTTCGAATTCTTCGTTCCAACTCATCTATTGTTTCTTTCAATGATTGAAGTGTAGCTCTGATATCTTCATGACTCATGGGATGATCTTCTTCTCCTCCCTTTTTAGAATCCATCTTATGTCTTTGAAATATTTTTCGAATTTCAGACTTATAACTTGTAAGTTTTCCTTTACCAAGTTTGAGTTTGGATCTTGTAAGCATTCACTTGAAAACACTTGTCAAACCTATTATGATACCAAATTGATATGAAAAATCCTTAGATGCTTATTAATCTTTTAATACATAAAAATCATTTACTTGATCTTCGAAATAAAATGATCACTTGACTATGTAAATTACATGTGAAGAACTTATCTAACCAAATCCACTTTAATGATCAAATACATTGCAAATAATTGATCTTGAAATGAACAACAATAATAAAATTACATACACAAGTTGGAAAATTGACGCAGACCTATCGACCCTCGGACTGAGATCCACTCACAGGATCGTTCTCTATCCCCTTGAGCCGGATCGACTCCTTTCGATTTCCTGGTGAAATCTACAATTTAACAATCCACAGGTTCTTTTCGCAGCTCGCAATCTCGTGAGTTCGCAAGTCGTGACTCCTGAATCTTCCTCTCCAATATCGCGATACCCGAGATCGCGAAATGGGTGTAGCTCTTCTTTCGTCAATGCCCTCTATGTGTGACCACCGACTAAGCCTCACACAAGATCCTCTCGCTGCTGGGCACTTTGTGAGTTCAAAGGTTGAACTCTTGTGTTCTTACCTTGCGAATCCTCGAGATGCGAGAAGTCAGCAGAGTGTTGACTCCTTCCAATATGTGACGTGTGTCCACCGGTCTATTTCCCGCCCCCACCATGTGGTTTTTCCACATGTCTCCTATGCCCAACTTTGACACTTCGCGACTTCTCTTCCTGAAGCTCTACCTCTGTTGTATCCTGACACCCAAAATGCCGAGATCATGAACTCCTCGCTACTTCTTATCGCAACTTGTGACTTCAGGGCTTTCTGGACAAAAGTATCGACTTCCTATCCGTCGATATGCCGAAATGTCGAAATTCCAACACGTCGTCAACATGGGTCCCACAACGGAATTTCCTGCCTTTTTGAGTTTCCGACTTTGCGAATCCCAATGCTATGCTCTCGGTTCTCTGACTTGTGAAACCCCGAAATGGTCAACAAAGGTTTGACCTCCCCGTCGACAAGTATGCCACCTATCCACTATGCTGTTAGGTTCTTCTACACCTTTAAAACCTCCAAATGCATGATAGGCGCGGTGAGACTTTGATCCAATGGTCCTCACTTGACCTGGATCCTACGGCTATCCTCGCTCCTCGCGATTTCACTTCTCGCGATTTCACTTCTCGCGACTTGGAACACCCAATCTTTGGGCTCTCACCTTGTGAACCTTCGAGCTCACAAGATCCCTTGATCTCTGCCACATGTCCTCCTCTGATGGACAACTGTGATCTTCTCGTGACTTCGCCACTCGTGAAGTTGAAGAAATTCACTCTCTGACGTCCGATGTCCGAATCCCCGATAGAGAGGATCTTGTGACACGTGTCCCTCCAATCGGACGACTTAGATTCTTTCACGGTTTCGTGACTTCGCCTTTCGCGACCTCGTGAATATTGATGCAAAGGTTTTAAACCTTCAACTCGTGAATCCCCAAAATGAGATTCCGTGAGTGATCCAACGGCCCCTGTTGGTTCAAATCCTATGGCCTGATTTCTCCTGAGCTTGCACTTAGAAAAACACTCACCGTAACCTTCTTTATCCTCTACAAGATCTGATGGCTTCCGTGACTTCGCGAATCCTCCACGGAGAATTCCGACCGTCAAATTCCTCCTTGACGATTTCTGCGAAATGAACATGGTATCTCCTTTTGGAACTTGTCCTCCTGCAAAATAACTTCTCTACGCCTCCTTTCAACACTTTAAGGCACTAATTCTTTTTGAGTTTCTCTTCGTCAACTTTGAAGATCCTATCCCTTTTGAACTTGGTTGAAAAATTCTCAAGTCCTTTGGGGAAGATTACTGCGCGCACTCCTTGCGACACTTCTTCAAATACACTCCAAGTATTTGAATTCTTAGACTTTGCGCACTCTCCTGCGACAACAGTCTTTCAATAGTTTCCTCAGGCTGCAAACTGTGATACTCTACTCGGCCAACGCACTCCTTGCACGACTCCTATTCTTAACTTGCACTTTTGTGAGAATGAGAACAATTTTATCCCTCCTGAGCTTGCAGAGATGAACTCTGACTTCTGTCAACGCACACCTTGCGAAAAATTTCACTGCACTCCTTGTAGGAAAACTCTTGCTCAGATAGAGAAACAATTGAAACTCATTCCTTACTCTCTCTCTCTTTAGATTTCAGACATTAAATATGAAATCAAACATTCACGCATCAAAGAAAATGCATAACAGAGAGTAAACAAGCATATATATATCGCATGTATAACATATAAAGCAATTGAACACCATGAGTCTGAACTAAAGATCTTTGTATTAATCCAGAACTTTTGTACATGGGGTTTTACTCTACACAGCTCTCTACTTCTACTCTCCTATGCTCTCTTGATTGATTATGTGTCTACTATTAAAATGATACAAGTGAGGGTGTCTATATCCGTTTCCCTCTGGCTCCTAAAACTATCTAATCTATGAATTCAAAGCTACCTACCTACATTCATTAACATAAATGCCTCTTAGTCCTTCAGACGAGAGAAGGATGCTCAAGGTCTGATTACAATCAAGAAGTATTCTCTTTCTTAATTGTTTCATTTATGTTTGGCATATTGAACTTCAAAACATTTCAAACAATTTATCATGTGCCAAAATGCGTTGGCGTTTGCCCCACGCTCGCTTATTGTTGGCGATGCTCCTGCATCATACTCCCTCTCTTGAAACTTTTCATGTGCTCTTTTCCATGAGCTCTCGCATGGTCTGTCCATGCTTCTAGATCTCTGCTTCATTCTCCCAACTGGCATCTTCAACTAGATGTCCCTTCCACTTGACCAAGTATTCAAAATATTCCCTTCTTCTGGTCCTTTTTCTAACTCTTTTGTCCAGTATGCTTTCCATCTGTGGCTTCTCTGCAATTGGCATCTATTTAGTCCACTGAACCTCTGGTTTTTCATCACTTGTTCCTGCTTCCTTATATTTGTATGGGTATAGATATAAGACATTGAATATTGGAGAAATTCCGATCCCATCGGGTAATTCAATCTCATAAGCATTTGCCCCAAATTTCTTCAAGACCTTACATGGTCTGATCTTCTTCATCTTCAATTTGTTATATGTCCCTTTTGGGAACCTTTTATTTCTCAGATGTGCCAGAATCAAATCACCAACTTCGAATTGAAGTTGTCTCCTGTGTTGATCTGCTCTTCTTTTATACTCTTGGCTCGAGTTCTGCAATCGCTCCTTCACCTGGCTGTGAAGTTCCTTCATTGCTTCGACAAAATCTTCTACACTAGCACTTCTTATCTCATCCCATTTTGGATCTCTCAATTCTGAAACTCCTCTTGGCTGCATCCCATAAACAATTTGGAATGGACTCTGCCCTGTGCTTCGGTTGATTGAATCATTGTAAGAAAATTCCACCTGTGGCAGACTATTATCCCACTGACTGTGGTGTTCTGTCACCAAGCTCCTCAACAGGTCTCCCAAACTTCTGTTCACAACTTCTGTCTGTCCATCCATCTAAGGATGATAAGATGAACTAAATGACAAGTTTGTTCCCATCTTTTTACATAAGGTTCTCTAGAAATGTCCCACGAATTTGGTGTCTCGATCCGAAACTATGCTCCTTGGTAAGACGTGAAGTCGAATGACTTCTTTGAAAAACAGATTCACAATGTGAGTTGTGTCACTGGTTTTCTGACATAGTATGAAGTGTTCCATCTTAGAAAATCTTTCTACCACTACAAATATCGAGTCAAACCCTCTTTGTATTCTTGGCAGCCCCAATATGAAGTCCATGCTTACTGCATTCCACGGCCTCTCAGGTATGGGTAACGGTTGATAAAATCTCGTATTCTGCCTCTTCCCTTTTGAATGCTGACAAATTCTGCATCTTTCCACGAATATTTTGACGCCTTCTCTCATTCTTGGCCAAAAATATGAATCATTTAACTTTGAGAACATCTTGTCATGACCCAAAAGTCTGGCCAATCCTCCACTATGTTTCTCCTTCAACAAATTTTCCCTCATGGAGCATTTTGGAATAAAAAGTTGATTACCCTTACACAATAATCCTTCCTGGATCATGTATTCTGTCCATTGACCTCTGTCCTTGAGAATTGGATTCTCATTTGCTTCATACGTCTCCTTAAAATCTGGATCATCTCTGTACATGTCCCTAAGATCATCAAAACCTAGTGTTTTGACTCTGAACTTCTGCAATAGAAAACATTTCCTGCTCAAAGCATCAACAACTTTGTTAGCAGTTCCAGAAATATGCTTAGTTACAAAAGTAAAGTTCTGCATGTATTCAACCCATTTAACATGTCTTTGATTCAACTTCTCNNGTTGAGTCACAAATTGCAAAGCATGATTGTCACTGTATAAGACAAACTCCTTAGGAATCAAATAGTGTCTCCACTTCTTCAATGCCTGAATAATAGCATAGAACTCCTTGTCATAAGTGGAGTATTTCACTTTCACTTCATTCATCTTCTCCTATTGGCATGTCTTCTTGACTCAAGACTGCCCCTATTGCAAATCCACTTGCATCACATTTTACCTGAAATGTCTTTTTAAAATCCGGTAACACCAAAATTGGTTGTTCCGTGATTTTCTTCTTCAACAAATTGAAGCTTTTCTCAGCCTCTTTTGTCCAGTGAAAATAATTGTGTCTCTTCTTCACCGTGTCCATCATCGATGCACTAATTCCATTGAAATTATTGACTAAATTCTGGTAGAAACTAGCCAATCCGTGAAAACTTCTCACCTCAAATATACTCTTCGGTGATGGCCAATTCTTAATTACCTCCACCTTATCTGGATCCATCCTCAATTTATCTGCAGAAATAACAAACCCCAAATAAATGAGCTCTGTCTTCATGAATGAATATTTCTTCATATTTATCAGCATCTTCTCTTGCTATAGCCTCTTCATCATTGTAGCCAAATGTTTCAGATGCTCTGCCTCTATTTTACTGAAAATCAATATGTCATCCAGATACACAAAAACAAATTTTTCGATGAACTCCTTCATGACTTCGTTCATCAACCTCATTAACGTACTTGGCGCATTCCTTAAGCCAAATAACATAACAAGCCATTCATACAACCCTTCATTAGTCTTGAAGGCTGTCTTCCATTCATCACCTTCTCTCATACGAATTTGGTGATAACCACTTTTCAAATCAATCTTCGAAAATAATTTGTCTCCACTCAAGCAATCCATCAAATCATCCATCCTTGGCAATGGAAATCTGCACCTGATAGTTATCTTGTTGATTTCCCTTGAGTCAGTACACATCCTCCAACCTCCATCTTTCTTTGGACTGAGCACTATCGAAACAACACACGGACTCAAGATTTCTCTAACCAACCCTTTGTCCATTAAATCCTGGACCCGTCTTTTGACTTCTTCATTCTCTTGCGAAGTCAATCTGTATGCTGGTTTGTTTGGTAAACTAGCTCTAGGTATGAGATCAATATGATGACTCACACTTCTGATCGGTGACAATGAATGAGGTAGTTTGTCCACTACTATGTCAGCAAACTCTTCCAACAGTTTCTGAACCTCTTCTGGTAAATTATCTACCCTTGTACTGGTTAAAACAATTTTAGGCTTCCTGACCACAATGAATTGCGGTTCCTCCTTCTTCTTAACTTCTGTAAGAAGTTCCTTCCCACTCATAAGAAGTACAATGTTTCTTACTTCAGGTTTCACCTCCTTATCTTTGATTGGAAGAAACATGTGAGTTCTCCCATTCTTCTCTAGGGTGTATGTGTTCTTCCTCCCATCATGAATCACATTCCTGTCATATTGCCATGGTCTACCCAGCATTAGATGACAAACATCCATGGGAATAACATCACAGAGTATTTCATCTTTATACCCTCCTATTTTAAACTCAACTAAACATTGTTTAGTGACATTTACCTGATGTACTTTTTGTAGCCATGAAACTCTGTATGGACTTGGATGTTCAATAGTCTCCAACTCCATCTTTTCTACCATCTCTGTAGAAACGAGATTATTTGTGCTACCACTATCCACAATGAACTTGCATACCCTGTCTTTGGTCTTGCAAGCAGTCTAAAAAAGTTTGTTCCTTTGGACCAAACTCTCCACCTCCTTCTCTAGCGTTAAGAGAACTTTTTGCATCATCAGTGATCTTCCGCCTTCAACATCTTCTGCCTCAACATTCCTTCTCTGTGCTTAGACAATGTGAGTTTCACCACCTTCTTTCTTTTCTTCTGGACACTCTTAAGATTTATGTTTGAACTTTCCACATGTGAAGCATTTCACCACTCCACCTCTTCCTCTTCCTCTACCTATGATATGAGGAAAAATGTTTCCATCAGCATACTGACCTCTTTGTTCAGTATGCTTCCCTCTCTGTGAGATTCCTCCTCTCTCAGTTTGAGTTTGAGGTTTCTTCCACTCTTCCTTGGGTTTCTGATTTCTATCCTGGGCAAATGATTTTCCTCTGGGCTGACTTCTGCCTCGGCCTCTTTGACCTTGTTTTCGGTTCAACTTCTCTTCAGCTTTTAGAGCCATTTGATAAGAATCTTCCACCATTCAGATGGTCATCATGCTCATCTCATCCTGAATGTTGTATCTCAAACCATTCATATATCTGGCAACCTTTTCACCATCACTTTTGCGATGACCTGCCCTAATGTTCAGCCTGTAGAATTCTTCAGTGTACTCCTTTACTGACATCAGTTTCTGTCTCAAATTCTGCAATCTCTGAAACAGAGTAATATGGTAATCCCTGGGAATGAATTTTTCCTTCATCTTCGCGATCATCCTATCCCAACTCTTTATCTTCTGCTTGCCTTTGCAGCATCTGTCAGCTTGTAGCTCATCCCACCACAATGCTGCATGTCCTTTCAATCTTGTGACAATATGTTTGACCTTTTTGTCTTCCTCGACATCTTCATAGTCAAAATATGTGTCTAGATCTCTAATCCAGTCTATAAGCTCTTCAACATCCAGGTTTCCTTCATATACTGGAATGTCCATTTTTTCCTTAGCACCCATTCTTGAAACAACCCTAATTAGGCGTTCATTTGTTGCATCTTCTGCTATGACTTCTTCTCTTTCGTGTCCAGCTTCATCTTCACTTTCAGATTCACTGACATCTCCAACATCAGCCGTGTGCCTCTGTTCTGTCTCCATGTCCTCGAGTGTGGCACATAGGTCATGCATCTATCTTTCCATGGCTGGATCAAGCATCTGCCTACCCCTTCTTCTCGGGATTTCCCTCTCCTCTTGCGGATCAGGTGTTTTCCTGTCTCTTCTTCTCAGCGACATGGATGATATTTCTTTCTCGCTTTCCCTGTCTGAAATATACAGATAGATTCAAGCTCTGATACCACACTGACGTAGACCTATCAGCCTTCAGACCGAAATCCACTCACAGGATCGTTCTCTATCCCCTTGAGCCGGATCGACTCCTTTCGATTTCTTGCTGAAATATGCAATTTATCGATCCACAAGTCCTTTTCGCAGCTCGCAATCTCGCGAGTTCGTGAGTTATGACTCCTGACTCTTCCTCTCCAATCTCGCGATATCCAAGATCGCGAAATGGGTGTAGCTCTTCTTTCGTCAATGCCCTCTATGAGTGACCATTGACTAAGCTTCATGCAAGCTCCTCTCGCTGCTCAGCACTTCGTGAATTCAAAGGTTGAACTCTTGTGCTCTTACCTCGCGAATCCCTGAGATGCGAGAAGTCAGCAGAGTTTTGACTCCTTCCAATATGTGATGTGTGTCCACCAGTCTATTTCCTGGCTCCACCGTGTGGTTCTGCCACGTGTCTCTTATTCCCAACTTCGGCACTTCGCGAATTCGCTTCTCAAAGCACTACCTCCGTTGTATCCCGACACCTGAAATGTCAATATCCCAAAATCCTCGCTACTTCTTATCGCAAATCGTGACTTCGGGGATTTTGGGATAGAAGTCTCGATTTCCTATCCGTCGATATGCTGAAATGCTGAAATTTTGACACGTCGTCAACGTGGGTCCCACAACGAAACTTCTCACCTTTTCGAGTTTCGGACTTCGCGACTTCACGAATCCTAATGCTATGCTCTCGGTTCTCCAACTCATGAAACCCCGAAATGGTCAACAAAGGTTTGACCTCTGTGTCGACAAGTATGCCACATGTCCACTATGTGTTGTTAGGTTCTTTTGCACCTTCAAAACCTTTGAATGTGCGATAGGCACGGTGAGACTCTGATCCAACAGTCCTCACTTGACCTGGATCCTATGGTTGTCCTCGCTCCTCGCGATTTCGCCACTCGTGACTTGGAGAACCCAATTTTTGGGCTCTCACCTTGCGAACCTTCGAGTTCACAAGATCCATTGATCTCTGCCACCTGTCCTCCTCCAATGGACGACTGCAATCTTCTCACGACTTCACCCCTCGCGAAGTTGAAGAACTTCCCTCTCTGACCTTCGATGTCTGAATCCCCGAGAGAGAGGATATTGTGACACGTGTCCCTCCAATCGGAAGGCTCAGATTCTTTCGCGGTTTCACGACTTCCCCTTTCACGACCTTGCGAATATTGATGCAAAGGTTTTAAACCTTCAACTCGTGAATCCCCAAAATGAGATTCCGTGAGTGATCCAATGGCCCCTATTGGTTCAAATCCTACGGCCCGATTTCTCCTGAGCTTGCACTTATAAAAACACTCACCCTAACCTTCTTTCTCCTCTTCAATATCTGACAACTTCCGGGACTTCACGAATCCTCCATGAAGAATTTCAACCATCAAATTCCTCCTTGATGATTTCTGTGAAATGAACACGGTATCTCCTTTCCGAACTTGTCCTCTTGCAAAACAACTTCGCTACGCCTCCTTTCAACACTTTAAGGCACTAATTCTTTTTGAGTTTCTCTTCGTCAACTTTGAAGATCCTATCCCTCCTGAACTTGGTTTTAAAATCCTCAAGTCCTTTGGGGAAGATTTCTGCACGCACTCCTTGCGGCACTTCTTCAAATACACTCCAAGTATTTGAATTCTTAGACTCTGCGCACTCTCCTGCGACATCAGTCTTTCAACAGTTTCCTCAGGCTGCAAACTCTGAGACTCTACTCGGCCAACGCACTCCTTGCATGGTTCATGTGCTTAGCTTGCACTTCTGCAAGAATGAGAACAATGTTATCCCTCCTGAGCTTGCAGAGATGAACTCTGACTTCTTTCAACACACACCTTGCGGAAAATTTTACTGCATTCCTTGCAGGAAAAATCTTGCTCAGACAGAGAAACAATTGAAACTCATTCCTTACTCTCCCTCTCTTCAGATTTCAGACATTAAATATGAAATCAAACATTCACGCATCAAAGAAAATGAATAACAGATAGTAAACAAGCATATATAAATCAGCATGTATAACACAGAAAGCAATTGAACACCATGAGTCTGAACTAAAGATCTTTGTATTAATCTAGAACTTTTGTACATGGGGTTTTACTCTACACAAATCTCTTCTTATGCTCTCCTATGCTCTCTTGATTGATTATGCGGCTACTGTTACAATGATACAAGTGAGGGTGTCTATATCCATTTTCCTCCGGCTCCTAAAACTATCTAATCTAAGAATTCAAAGCTACCTACCTACATTCATTAACATAAATTCCTCTTAGTCCTTCAGACGAGAGCGGGACGCTCAAGGTATGATTACAATCAAGAAGTACGCTCTTTCTTAATTGTTTCATTTATGTTTGGTGTATTGAACTTCAAAACATTTCAAATAATTTATCATGTGCCAAAATGCGTTGGCATTTGCCCCACGCTCGCTTGTTGTTGCGATGCTCCTGCATAAAAAATGGAGTTCACCCAATTTAAGGGTACCTCTCTATGTCCGCTTCCAATAGAGACTTTTAATTAATGCCAAAATTCTTGTGTTTTGCAATGACCTTTTTATATGTTGCTCAAATGTAGAAATAGAGTGCACCATTGGATTCCTAGTGAAAAATCATGCAAAATGAGTATAAAATTCTTGAAATTCTGTTAAGGTACCATTTGACACTCTTTATGGTGTAGCCTCACAACTTTGGTACCCTTGGGCACGAGTTACGAGACTAAACTATGAAAAAAAATGTTGTCCCCAACTTCAGTCCATGTGCTCATTAAACAGGGCACATGCCCTTAATCGACCTTCAAAAATTGTGGCATGCTTTTAAATATAAATTAGTTGGTTTTATAACTAAACCCACACCATAGGTGGATTGGTTAAGGCATGGTTATGTATATGGCAGTTCGGGGGTTCGAGCCCCATCGACCGCCATATATTTCGGCGTTTTGGTGGAAGATGTAACCATATATATATACACACACACACACACACACACATATATATATATATATATATATATATATATATATATATATATATATATATATATAACCCCCTCGCAAAATATTTGTTTATAGCCTCGTGCTCTGGGGAACGGTCACCTTATCCGCATACAACCACAATTTATGGGTCGAGGGCTTAGGCCCTCGACCCTAATTTCCACCCATTACAAATTTATTACAATTTAAATACATTTAGTGATTGTTGGGTTTTATTCTTCTTTCTCTACTGTCTAAGTTATTGACCTAGGGTTCATGTATTTTGGGTTTCCAACAAAGCCTCTAAAACTATCGGCCCTCCTAGTAAACTAGAAGGCAACGCAACACACAGAATGCACTGCGCATTCTCACCTGAGATAGATTTAATGGGTGGTTGTAAGACTCATGCGTTTACATCCTAGGTTTGAGCGCGAGACATGGGATCGGTATTCTGAACCATTTATTATAACTTGTGATTGAAACCTATTGTTATTCTAGACTATGCAGTAACCTTCATAGCATATTCCCTCAATATCGCAACAACATTTAAACAAGCAATGTAATAACTCATTCATTCATTAAGCACAACAAATAACTATTGAAAATATGGTAAATATATGCATGCATTCATCTCATTACAAATATGTTACCGTGGTTCACCCCCTCCTGGACTACATCCACAAAGATTTGGCTCTTGGCTCTTTTATTATGGTAGTTCTGTGTATCCAACGTCGTGCGCTTACAATTCTCCTAAGATGGGTAAGATCTATATGAGGCGAACTATATTGCACCAGGCTCCTTGACCTTCAATCTAATCCTTAATATCTACCTTCCCCCGTCTCCTCTAGCTCAACAACTTATACAAAAATGGGCCGTGAAACATTACATAACACATCAAATTCTACATATCTCCGATGGAACAATAGTCTGAATAATTCAAAAAGACAACCCCCTATGATACCTACGTATATCTATTTATACATTTCAGGCTCTTCATCCATTTTACAATACATTCCCAAAAACCTAACCCTACCGATGTTAGGTATTCCTCTCATGTGCGTGTGTTTCTCCTCCTTCTAGCCGTCGCTCTCCTTGTGCATGCTTTCTTGCATGCCAACATGTTGTGTTTCCTTCCAGCTGTTGCTTTACTTTCTTCACACTTTATTTCCCCATGATCATCCTTCTTTCTACTTTGGCCTGCTTCCAACAGTCCCCCAACACTGACATGTGGCTCGTCCCGACCCACCTAATCCTGCTGAGCTTTTGCTATCTCCTTAGTGATCGTCTGGAACTTTTCCTTGAGCTCTCCTGCTTATGTCAACGCCTGCACGATATTCTCCTTGATTGTGTCCACTACCCATACTGCAAATTTGTCATTGATCAATCCTGCACATTCTGCCTGGGTCTATGCTATCTGTGTCTTAACTACCTCTACCTGTTCCAGTACTTCCGCTACTTGCTCCTGTAATGGCTCCATTTGAGCTCGACGCTCCTATTTCTGGGTTTGCACAGAGATTAGCTCTGCCTGCAATTTATTAATCTCCTACATCCCTTTGACACATTATGGGATTAGTATGGTCTTCTTCTTCTGCTTGAGCTCTTGGATCGTTTCATTGGTCCTTTCCTCTTCCTTGTCCCATCGTTGGACCTGTGGATCCTCCTCCAACCTTGTCCAAAGCTGTGCTTCTTTATCGAACAAGTCAGTTGTTGTGCTAACCTGTTGCTCTATATCCTATAGCTGTGTTGTTTCTTATTGGTTCCTTTTCTCCTTCACTGCTGGTGGAGTGGTTGGTATGAGATGTTCTCAGATATTCTCGATCTCCTTTTGGTATTAATCAATTGCCTACGCAATCCGATCAATATTTTCTGCTGCTGTGATTTCCTCACTCTGCATGGCCTGTGGAATATTCTCATAGGTTCCTGCCACTTTCTACTCCAATCCATTTCGACACTCCCTTTCCTCCTTGGTCTCAGATTTATCCTTCTCATAGACTATTGCCAGTGCGTTGCACTTCTTTGTTGCCTACTTCAATTTGGTTAAGTCTCTCCGTGCACGAGATTGTACCTCGTGGTTGAATCTTATCTGCAACCTATGTAATGCCCTTGATGGTATCCTTGTCAAAACAATTTGGATTTGGGTTAAGACTTTCAAAGGTGTCTGCCCCACAATTTCGTCCATGCGCAACGTATTGGGGTTGATATGGAATGTTACATGTGTTGGTTGTGGAGCCTGATTATCTTCCTGATTCATAGGTCCTTGCTTTCATCCATGTTTATAACCCATGAAGTATTTACACCCCATAAGTATGTACACTCTTCCACATGGGGGAGTGCAGAGGGGGGTTACCCCCTCTGCGGGGTCCGGGGGGTCTGGGGGCAAGCGGGCCCCCAGCGGGGGTTTGGGGGTGAAGCCCCCGAAGAAAAAATTTCCTTGTAAAAGTATATTGTAATTTCATTGTAAATCTGAACCGTTCATTATAAGGTCGCAGATATAACGATATAGATTATGTTAGGGTTTTTTTCCCTAAAAGGCAGCCCTCTTTTATGAGGGAAATGTATTGCGGCTATGGATGATGGTGAATATTGTATTCTGAGAGAGGAGACTGTGAGAGAAATAAGAGGAATTTACAACGGGTTTTGTTGTAGGTTGTATCCCTTCATTTGCTGGATAATAATAAAGGAAGGACCTGGCAATTTCTCTGGTGGACATAGCCCACACTAGGTGAACCACGTAAATCTG
>JZKD02S0146105.1:39336-53379 GCA_000966675.3 Picea glauca
AATTCTTGAACACTTTTCAAAGGTCAAAGAATCGAAGACCAAGGAATTACGGAACGAGACAAATGGGAGGGCCTCTACAAATTTTGATGTAAAGCTTTGAAACTTTAGACAAATTCTGATGTAAAGATTTGAGATTTTGACAGGAGAGGAGATTGGCAAAAAAAAGTGAAAGATTTAGAGGTTTGCGGAAATGGAAAGCTTACGCAAGACGACACAATATTTAAGGCTAGCAAGACTGAGATAATTTTGGCCAAGGACAAAAAATTTGGAAATGTCGATTTTTGTCCTAACAAATTTTTTATGTGCACCCCACCATCTTGCAGGTGTATCTTTGAGTGAAATATCTAGGACTAAGAGCCTATGATTCTCTAATACTTCCTCTTCATATTTGGTTAGAAATTCCTCTAGATCATTTACCCCATGAAAACTGGGAGGTTCTCTTACTTTTGTACCTACCCATATTCTTGCGCGGTCTATTCTTGCGCACCTTCTTGTAGATACTTCATGTAATATCTGCTGCCAATTCTCCAAATCTGTATCTGAGTCAAAAGCACATGATGTGATGCTTCTCCAGTTGAGTACCCCATATGCAGTTGGGTTAACATAATCTTCTTCTCGCGCAGTGGTTCTGTACAACTGGTTTATTTCTTCCAGATCTAGACATGTAGGTTCTACAAACCTTTGTCCTTGTGATGGATCTAATGGCACAATGACTCTGTATTCTCCTGATTCAAATGTCATTTTTCTTGTCTTCAAGTTGATTATGGCCTGCTTATGAAATGTGCAATCCAGTCCAAGCAATGTCAGATAAGGTGTCGTGCATCTACTATTTCTATCACTTCAAAATCTTTCTTAGCGCGCACTCCATCCAAATCTATTGTCACACCTTTAAGCCTTCCCATTGGTAAAACTCTATGTTGGTTTTCTAACTTCAACTGGACAGGTGAATAGCCTAGTGTGGGCTCTCCCATACACTGCCATGTCTTCTTGGGTAGAATATTTACTTTGGAGCCTAAGTCTAGTATAATATCCCCCATATTGAAATCTCTAATGTTGGCATTCAGTCGAAATTCTCTGCTTGTCCTCCTTCTTGTATGGAGGTGATTGACTGTTTTCTACTCTAACTTCCCCTCTACCTCAGTGTTACATCTTTCCAACATATTTTGCAAGACTTTGACAGATGGTGGATCATTCATTAGCTTAACATAGGATTGCAGGGAAGTCTTTATGGTACTTACTTGCTCTAAAGGTTGTGCTTCATTGGTGTGGTCCATTGATGAAGGCATCTCATACATTGGTATGTTCTGTGTATGCTGCGCAACTGATGTAGACGCAACATCTTGCTTGAGGATGATCCAGGTGGATATTGGTGACCACCCACCTATTCCAACTGGCTCCTCGTGTCCATTTTTGTTCAACACGTCTTTCGGTACTACTTTATAATTGTGATTTCTACACTTCTAGGGCTGTCTGAAGCCTCACACATTCTCCAGGTGGATATGGGTGGTCTCTCGCCTAATCCAACTGGATTATTTTGTATGTTTTCATGTCAACACATCTTGATGTACTTTCAAGGCTATTTTAGGGCCCTAAACATTGTTATTTTGGCTCACCATAGTAAGACTATAGACGGAGTCAGATTTTTATAGTTGAATGTGTAGTTCTCTGAAAGACCTTTCCAACGGGATATCACACGCCTAAAATAGAGGTATTATGCAAAAGTTATGACCCTAGGAAGTTGAAGTACCAAATTACACCAACTTACCCATAGAGCCCAAATGACTTTTGACGTTTCACCTTCTAGGGTTATGTTTTTGGATGTCTAGGGTTTTGGCATTCATGAGTAATATGAAAAGGGCCTATGGAGCCTCATTGTAATCCATTCTTCTCAGACAGATGCACGTAGAAACCACATCTCTTCTCAGAGATAACTACCACCATTCGAGCAAGTTTCAGTTATGCAATTTTACAGTTTCAACCTATTTCATTATTTAATAGAAGATATTGTTCACTGAATATTTGTGTTATTCTTCCTATCTCTATGTTTATTGTATTTAGTCTGTTAATTAGTTCGTTCCGCTCTTAAATCCGGATCAGTGGTATCAGAGTGGTCTGCTCTTCATTTATTTTTCTTTGTGCATGTCCCCGACAAGGTATGGGTACAAGACATTGGGACTCGAACCAATCGATCCATTACCAAATTGACCACGTCGAGCCCGACAACAACCCATGGGAGATGAAAAGAAATATGATGGAGTAGGAGATCCTATTAAAATGTTGCTCGAGGAAGTCCTCGCGCGACAAAGGAACAAAATGATGTACAAATTCACGCAGATCCTTCGATGGTTGCTCATAGGAGAAGCATCTTCATCAGGTGGCCATGCAACCCCCTTCAAGGTACATGTAAACTTTGATATTCCATTATTTGAAGGACTGGTAGATGCAGATGTTGTAGATAAATGGTTGAATCCGCTCAAAGGATATTTTCCGGTCCACAATTTTTTCGATCGAGAAAAGATCACTTTTGCACTCCTCAAGGTCGTTCCCCATGTTAAAGACTAGTGGGATACTTACTTTGAGCAAAGGGTCGTGGAGGAATATGAAATTTTTGTGGTGGCCCCTACATGGGATTCCTTCCAGGATGACATTAAAGAACAATACTACCCTGTTGGAAGCTACGAGGACCAATACATCAGATGAACCACCCTACATCAAGAAAGGGACCAGACAATACCAGACTTCACCAATATTTTCCATACCCTCCGCACCAAATTGGGTATCAAAGATTCTGAGTGTCATCTAGTGCTCAAATACCACGACTGTTTTCATAGATACATTCAAACAGAAATGGATTTACTGTACATCGCCTCATTGGTCACAACTTATAGATACATTGTCAAAATTGAGCATAAATTTAAGCAAAAATGATGAGAGTTTGGATCTGCAAACCCCTCACAGCCGAAGCAGGGCAAAGGCAACCCCAACCCACACAACAGGGGACCAAGTCACGATGATCTCTCTCAGAACAATCCGTCCAAGCTGCAAAACAAGAAGGGCAACGAGAAGACGAAGAAGGACATGAGAAAATGGTGTGAGTACCATAAAAGTCCTTGGCACAACACTGACGAATGCCGCTCCAAGAAGTCCCTCATGGACAAGCTGAAGGCTTCTGAGTCAGAGGATGATTCTGATTCCGAGTCAAATCCTAAAGAAGGGAAGCAGATTATCGATGTTGAACTTAGTGCCAGGGTCGCTACCACCAAGGTTTGACCAAGTGAACCAGAAGAACCAGAGGAAGGGAACACCTCTTTCACTCACAGATGTGGGTCAAGGGGACTCTGATCCACTTCATTGTTGACAATGATAGTTAGAAGAACCTGATTTCAACATAGGTCATCAAGCAACTGAACCTGCCAACGACACCACACCCACAACCCTACACCATCGGCTGGCTTCGTCAAGGAAGAGATCTCCGTGTCAACCAACAGTGTCGTATGCCCTACGACATCAAGCCTTTCAAAGATGAGGTATTGTGTGATATTTCTCCCCTTGAAGTTTGTGATGTTCTTTTAGGACAACCATATTTGTGGAAGCGTCATGTTGTGTATGAGTCTAGACCCCGTAGTGTTATTATTACTTTGGGTAGACAATTGTACAGGATCCCAGAGGTGGCACCGCCTACTACTATTTCTTTAATCTCTACTAAGTAATGTAGTAAGGTCATTTCACAGACCGGGAAGTTCATCTTCTTTGTGATCCATTCTCATAGTAAGCAGAAGGTCTCTGCCACATCTGTGACCTCTACACAACACCTCTCTTTGCAACAGAAGCAAGTGAACGGGATCGTGGAAGAATACAAATACATCTTCGTCTCACCTACAAGGGTACCGACACAATGCCAAGTCAAGCATCCAATTGATTTGACCCCCGACACACCTCTACCTAATGGATCAGTCTATTGGCGCTCACTGATGGAGAATGACGAAATCAGGTGTCAGATCCAAGAGCTTCTTCAAAAGAGGCACATCAGACCCAACTCGTTCCCTTGTGGAATCCCGATTGTATTGGTGAAGAATAAGGACGGGACTTGGTGACTCTGCATTGATTACAGAGCTTTAAACAAAATCACAGCCAAGAACCGCTAACCCATTCCTAGGATTGATGACCTTCTTGACCAACTCAAGCGGGCAAAGTTATTCAACAAGATTGACCTGAAGTATGGCTACCATCAGGTTTCCATCGCACCAACTGATGTCTGGAAGACAACCTTCAAGTCTAAAGAAGGTCTCTACGAATGGCTAGTCATTCCCTTTGGCTTAAAAAATGCACCAGCCACTTTCATGAGGTTGATGGATGATGTGTTGAGACCCTTCACCAACTCCTTTGTGGTAGTATATTTGGATGACATCCTGATCTTTAGTAGAACGTGGGAGGAGCACATGTGACATATTCAGCAGGTTTTGAGCACTCTGCGGCAGCACAAGCTTTATGCCAACTTGGAAAAATTCTCTTTTGTCATGAACATGGTCCAATACCTAGGATACATTGTTGATGAGAATGGGGTACATGTTGATCCAACTAATATCCAAGTCATCTATGACTGGCCATCCCCGACCACACTGACCGAGCTTTAGAGCTTCTTAGGACTCCCCAATTTTTATCGACGGTTCATGTTGGGATTCTACCATATTTCCTGGGCCCTCATCCAGGTGACAAAGGGAAGTGGTAGGGCCAATTTCCTGTGGGGGAAGGAGCAACAATGATCATTCAAAGATCTAAAACATCGTTTGTGCTCAACTCCAATATTTTCCTTGCCCGATCTGCAACAACCATTCGAGATTGAGACTAATGCATCTAACTATGTTGTGGGCACAGTTCTCACTCAACACGAGCATCCGATGGCATACCATAGTGAGACACTCTTTGATGCTGTCCAAAAATACCCCACCTATGACAAGGAAATGTATTCCATTGTACAAGGCTTCCTTCAATGGAAACATTACATTCTGGGGAAAGAGACGATCATACAGATTGATCACAAGCCTCTGCAATTCATACAGACACAGGGGAAATTGCAGAACGACTGCCATCAGAAGTGGTCCACCTACCTACAACAGTTCCATATCAACATCAAGTATAAGACGGGTATATCCAATCGTGTCATTGACTGCCTCAATCAACCTCTTGTGGATGCACTTACCACTATTCTCCATTCCCGTGGACATGAAACATCGGAGTGGCCCCAAATTTACCAACAAGATCCAGACTTCGCCACAACATATCAGCTCTTGGGTACAGGCGCCATTGTCACTAATTTTCACATTTAGGATAGACTCTTATGCCACCTGGGCCATCTCTATGTTCCTACAAGCGAGCAGGCAAAGATGATTTGGGAAGCCCACTATAATTGGGTGGCAGGACATTTTAGCGTCGAGAAAATTGTGGCCATTCTTCAGAAACATTTTTATTGGCCAAAAATTTGACAGGACGTCAGCAAATATATTCGATCTTGCACTACCTGTGCCATTTCCAAGCCGACCATCAAGAAGCAAGGCTTATACACCCCTCTTCCTATTCCTGAGTAGTCATGGGAATCCATCTCCATGGATTACATGTCTGGTTTGCCATCCACCAAGCATGGAAATGATTGTGTGTTTGTGGTCGTTGATCGGTTTTCGAATATGGCCATCCTCACAACCTATAAGAAGACTGTGACAACGGCAGATACTTCCAAGCTCTTCTTCGAATGTGTTTGGGTTCACTTTGGGATACCACATACCATCATCTCTGACCGAGACAACAGGTTCCTCAACACCTTTTGGTCGAGTCTCTGGTCTATGTTTGATACCAAGCTCACAAAATCCACTTCTTTCCAACCCCAAACTGATGGCCAAACCGAGGTCATCAATCAGATGATTGTGCACATCCTGCGCATGTACAATTCTAAGCATCCCCGTACATGGGACGAGAGTCTCCCATATGTCCAAAACAACTACAAAAAGGCTCTCCATAGTTCCATCGACCATAGCCCATTTCAGGTGGGTCTGGGATTCCAACCCTTGGGACCCATTCATGTTGCACTTCCTCTTGCCACTGCATAGAAAGACTCTTCCCCTGATCAGTCTGCGATCGACAAAGCCACCATATTCATTGAGTGGATTTATCACATCCACCAATAGGTCCAGGATATTTTGCAGAAATCCAATGCTAAGTACAAGGAACGCCATGATAAACACAAGGTACCACACCAGTTTCAGGTTGGAGACAAAGTCTGGCTACATTTCCAGAAGGAGCGTCTCATTGGGCCCCATCGGAAGCTTCGGCCCCTTCGTTATGGGCCTTACACTATCACCATGGCTGTGGGTAGCAATGCTTTTGAGCTCAACACTCCACCCTTCCTTGGTATGCATCCAGTATTTGTTGGCAGCCAACTCACTTTTTCCTATTGTCTATAAGCTGCCTACACCTATGTTTTGCAAACATCAATTTTTTTGTCACAATTTCCAAATAGACGACATTTTCATTTCTTGCGACATTTGCACATTTGTCTTCGTTAAGTTTTCACGACTGTAAGCGTGAAAACTTCTCCTTTCGAGGTCACATTTCGATCACTATCGGAGCTGTCATGATCTTTTTATCGATATGCCTACTGCACTTACCTTTTGTTTATCGTTATGTGGCTGGAAGGACTTTCGAACTATGCTCGTTGGACATTCTTATATTGATTGCATAACTTGATTTTATTGAGTTTGTAAGGCATTGAGCATTTGGATTTACACTTTATATGACTTGCCTGATCATTGATTCTACAAAAATGCATAGGGGTTATGATTTATTTTGTTTATATATATATATATGATATAGTCCTTATGTTAATCCTTCATAACTTATTGGCTTGTCAATTATTATGAACATCATTTTGGCACCTTAATTGAACTTTTGATTATGTGAATTAATGCATTGGCGCATTATTGATTTTGGGTTTTGATTTATATGTCGGATTGTTAAAACATTATGGTATAACACTTGCACGCATTGGTATACACCTTTGATTTTATTGGTTGTACACATGACTTAATGGTTGAACTATTATTATGGAGTGAACAACTATGAAATTTGGTGGTTGTACTTGGATAATGAATATTATGCATGGCAGACTCCACCACCTTCGCATGCGCACATTGATGCTTACCCCTTTTGCTCGTTCATTGTTGTTGGCTTGGGTAGTTCTGCTCCTGTGTGCGTTGGTGAATTCAAAACCTTCCCTTACCATGCATTCGGCTCCATGACACCAGTCGTGCGAGTTGAACCCAATGGCAGTCAAGCCCTGCTGATGTTTGACAATGCCCGCCAAGATTTGGCAAATAGTGGATGGATTACCTTCATGAAACGTTTTGAGGGTTTTAACCTTGGTGTAGCTCGACAGTTTTCCATGACCTTCGATGGCTGTCGAGCCAAGGTCGGCGATATACAGTTGGAGATTGGCGAACAGTTCATCAGCTCGGCTACGGGGTTAGCTCCTTCGGGACAACGTTGGTTTAAGAATTGCAAGGTCGAGGAAGTACCATGGACCCTTCTGTTTCAATCTCGCAAAGTCACCTCTTGTGACAAAGGTATGCCCGTATCTATGCTCAAACCATGTTGGCACAATTTATTGATGATAATCAAACAGTTCGTGACCTGTGAAGGTCGATACGAACTTGTGTTCCTCCACCACCTGCGTTTGCTTATGGTTTCTATGGGATACTCTCTCAATATGCCCTATTATTTGCATCGTAGCCTGTTTAAAATGCCGAAGAAGTTCAAAAGGCACCAGGCCGACAGTAGCCTGTTTCATTATGGGCTTGTTAAGCTTATCGTTGTCTATCATTTGAGTTTGCACGGGGATAGCTGGAGCATTTTCGTTGCTCAGAATGGTTTCGAGGATCCGAACCCTACACAGGTTGCCAAACCTGTGGTGAGTGAGGTCAAGGCTGTACCCCCGGTGCCCTACAATGTCCTACTGCCTAAACCCTCGGCCAACCCTCCTGTTGACTTACCCCACACTGTGACTAAGAGTGTTGAGATTGTTAAGCCTATGACAAAAAAGCCCAAGGCAAACCCTACTGCTAACGATAAGGGTAAAAAGAATGCACGTTTGATTTCACGGATGGCAAGGAACAAGCCAAAACCCCCTGTTGAGCCAAACCCCATCTTCTTGAGTGAGGACTCCGATTCGGAAGTTGAGTGTTTCTTGGCCAACGAATACCCCTACTCACAAGGTTTGTGTGCCGAACCCTCATATGATTTTGCATCAAACCTACTGCCTTCCTAAAGGACGACCCTAACTACCTAGGTATTAAGTTGCCTTGTGAAACCCTCGGTCATTTGCCCAAACCCTCGCCTGCTCTGTCTAAACTCACACAGTCATCCTGTGACCAATGCAATTCATGGTTAGAGCGATATTTTATTGATGTTTCGATACTCCAATCAAGGATTCAATCATTGGAAGACCAGATTGCAGTCCTAACCAGTCAAAAGGCCAAGCTCCAAACGACAAATAAAAAAGCAAAAGACAACCGGCTCCATCCTGTTTAAAAACGTGGAATCAGCCACGGCTGTTGTAAATTACAAGCTGGTATAAGCAAGCAGCCTTGTCGCTACACAGGTATGGTTTTGACATCGTTTTGTTTTGTAAACAATCTAGATTGTTATAATGTTTTCAATTCATTTTTTAAACAGTTCTGTTCACACCTTGAATGGTTCTGTTATGTTGCGTGCATTCTATATATAGCTTTGCTTTGAATAACAAGAAATTTCGATTCGATATACGATCTGATTTTTCCCAGTATAGAAATCAATAGATTTTGATTGGATTTGAGTGATCTTCGTTTGAATTTGATTGATTGGCTTGCCTTGTTAAGGTGACAAAATTAATAATTTGCCTTCAAATGAATTGGTTTGTATCCGATTTGAAAAGGAAATTTTTCATATTCAGTTTAGAACACGATCATGCTCGGATTTGATTTGGTTATGATCTATATGCTATGGTTGGTAAACGCTTTGATTAAGTTTGATTGTTATGATTTTGCTCGGATTCAATTTCATTATCATTGGTATGCTATGACTGGTAAATGTTTTCGGGAAGATACTTGTTATGATGCTGTGTCGTGTGATGTTCTATCTTGGATTGTTTCCAAGTTAAGGATAATGACTCTATCTCTTTGATGAAAATGTTACGCTCAAATAACATTCGCGCCCGAATTGGAAATGAATCTGTATCATAACAATTATGTGAAAATCTTAGCTAATCGATTCGCTTTTGTTCTAATTCGGCAAGTTTGTCCTATGAGTCGAGTTCAGATTATAATTGATGCTCTGTATTTTAAATTTGTGAAATGAATTGGTCAAACCCCGATATGATTCGTTTGATTGAAACGATTGTGATCAAAATTAATCGATCCTGTTTGCTTACTGTGAAATGATCAACGATCGAAATCTATAACAAACCCTTTTTGATTAATCCTGTTATGATTTTGTATGAGTCAATTATCGTTTGGATTCGTTCACAGCCTAAATCGATTTCTATACAGTTATTGTGATAATCATGTTCGATTCACAAGTGTAACAATGTGTTTGCGATTTGTTCTATTTTCAATTGAATATCAAAATGATCTCATAACAGAGGGATTCGATTTGTTGAGAAATGATTACGATTCTGTTTCATATGATTTCATTTACCCGATTTATGACTATAATCGAAACAGAGTATTGCTATCTATGTACTCGGTTAAATGATGTGTATCCTGTTTGAGTTCATAATAGAATAACAGTTTCAATTTATGATTCGTTCTCAAGAAATTATTGGATGTCAATTGAATGGAAATTCTTAAAAGATTTGATTTAATTTTAATTCTGATTTTGTATCTTATTTTAGACTAGCTACAGAATCAGGTGATTCTATAGCTAAGTCTGTAGAAATAGATTTTTATGGTTTTATTAATAAAATATCTCTCTAACTTGTCTATTTCTGACCTGTTTCAGGTGAATTCGAAATTGCATGGGATTTGATGGACAATGTAGAGGATATTTGGATGTTTTAGTTTCATTTTAATTTCCTAGTTTAGGCAATTTTGGGATATCTTCCTAGATTATGTAAACAGTTTGATGACTTCCACAGGGAGGTTTTACCCCGTGGAAAAACTTATAAATACTTATTATTTTTGTAATAATGATCATCCTCATTCGTGGGAGAACAAGGATATTGAATTTTAATACAGACTGAGACAGAAATTGATGTTCTGCTACAACTTTAGCTTTTCATAATATCAATATTTTGTTTCATGTTTATGTGTATCAATTTGCATTTGGTTAATGACTACTTTAGTTATCTTAGTCTTTTGCAAATGATATGATTTAATTAATGTTTCATCCATATCTGATTTCTTCCAGTGTATAAAAAACATAGCAATTACTTGATTCAGTTTGTGAATGACAGATTTATCTTCTTCATCAATTGAATTATTAAGTATAAGCTTTTGCATAACAGGTTTACCTTATTGCAGAGATTTATAAATCATATAATTGTTATGATTTTTTATGTCTTGTTTGTCCTGTAAATAAACTCAAAGAGCATTGCAACTATCGTTTACGAGAAGCTTTTGGATTATCCGGTGCGAGTTTCCTTCCCCCGACCAGCTTCGAAGTCATCATACACAGGACAAATTTGGAGCGTTTCCAAGTCAGTTTGTTATTTGTTTGTTTAGTATATTTATTAGTAGTTAGTTTAGATATAAGTTTAGTTAGATATATGTGTAATTAGTATATTATATTGTTTAATTTCAGTAAGTTTAATTTCTTGTTCATAAAATCATAAAATCAACAAAAAATATCTTCCTTTGTCTTAGGGCAGAAAGCAAATGAATTTTCCAGGTTTTATTTAAATCTGTATTTTGTAGATATTGTATATTTTGTGAATAAGTTATATTGCAGTTAGTAGTTAGATAGTTTAGTAGTTAGTATAGTATTAGTTAGTAGTTTGTATATATAGATAGTAGATTAGTTAGTTTGTTTAATAGTTAGTTTTAATTAGATTAGTTAGATTAGTTCGTTTTATTTATTAGTTAGTATTAGTTTGTTTTATTTATTGTTAGTTAGTTTAGTTTGTTTTATTTAGTTTTATGTTAGTTTAGTTAGTTTTATTCGTTTTAGTTAGATTAGTTAGTTTAGATTAGTTTTCTCTTTGGTTTTCCTAAGACCTTAGATCGGCTAACGGAGCCGCTAAACCCGTCAGAGTGGTTCATTCCAAATGGCTTGGGTTATTAGACAACCCCCGACCGGTTCCACTCCTTAAGTTGACGGACGATCAATTTCGCCCGTCAACAAATGGCGCTAGAAGGTGGGCCTGAACTTAATTAATCTCACGAGGCGGTCGCAAGACTCCTCCACCCCCTAATCGCTCACCTATAGTGACTAGAAGCCGTTCACACGATAATATTCCCCTTCAAACATCAACTACTTCAACCGACGATCCACAGATGACAGTTGAGCCAACAACCCTTAATCCTACAGGTGGTGACATACAAGAGATTGTTCGTCAATCTCTCATTAAAACACATAGTGCCTTAGCTCGTCTTAGGCAACCAAACCATCCGTGGGGTCAGCCTTTGGACTTCTCTGATATCAGAGAACAATTAGGTGACACTAACCTCACTGTGAATCCTACAGATCCAATCACAAATCCTACGGCATGAGGATCTAGGATACCTCCTTCACCACCTCCATCATCTCCTTCTTCTTCTGGAGGAGATTCTTCTGACGAAGGCAATTCACCTTCTCATCCTTCTACACCCACTACCCCGATGGCAAATCAGAACAATCCTGCTAGACCCTGGCTTGATCAGGATGTTGTAGTTGTACCTGGAGCCCAACACCGTTTACCTAAGCACCTGGAGAAATGGCTTCCCAAGTTTGATCCTGACTCCAAACAGATAGATGAAGATCATATCAAAAAATTTATGTTAGCTATTAGAATCCGTAATGTCGAACATGAAGACGTTGTCTGTAGGTTGTTCCCTTATACTTTTGAGGGAAATGCATCCACTTGGTACTTTTCCCAACAACCCCATACCATCGTGTCTTGGGAAAAGTTTGTGTCATGCTTTTTGGAAAAGTTCGAAGACGGTAAACCTCTGGAAGTCTTAGTCATGGATCTTTCTAGCTTAAGAATGAACCCCAAAGAAAAATTTAAAGAATTTAATCAAAGATTCTTAACACTTAAAAACCAAATCCCTGCAGATTCTATGCCTGCTGAGAGTCTTATAATAGCTTACTACACTAAATCTTTGCATCAAAGTATAGATATTTGGGTTAAACGATCTAAGAAAGCGACGTTGTTAGAGGCCTTCGAAGAGGCCAGCCATATTGAAAAAGACATACTTAGTCTTAAGGAATCTTCTAGCAACGAACCTGAGACTAGTTCTTCTTCCAAAAAGAAGATTGAAATTCTCCCCAGACCCACTCAAAGTAAAACACAACCTGGAAACTCTGATTTGGAAAACCTTACTAAAGTTGTTCAAAAACTGTCGAATCAAGTTATAGACTTAAAAAGATCGACTGAAGAAGCTTCCTCGAGTAAAGGACCCTACAAACCCCCTTTCCGGAAACCTTTTCCCACCAACCGACCTAATCCAACCACCGAAGGCTTAAATCTAGAAAGTTTGCAATGTGCTCTTCAAACAATTCTAGAAGCCCAAGATAACTTGATGCCCCCTGAGATCCCTCAGGAGGAAGTTAAACAGGAAACAGTTCAAGAAGAAGAGTCTTCTCCAAACATCTTTGGACACTTCTCGGACAACATCTTTCAAGCTAACTTCGAGACTATTCACCCTTATAACACTAGGATTAAGACAACAAACAAGCCTTCTACCGAGAACACTACAACTTCGCCTTAAAGCCATCTAAATCAGCAGAAACTAAACAGAGTAGTGTCAGCCCTAACTTAGATTATGATGTTGTTGAAGATCTTAAAAGTTAAGGGCTAACATTTCTATTTATGAATTATTGAAGTTTCCATTTTTGTTACAAAAAATGTTGCAAAATATTTCAGAGAATGGAAAAAATGGCAATTCAATGGTAACAAGGTTGTGCAAAGCAAAGTTCCGTAGAAGACTTACACTAAAAACAATCCTGATCCTCAAGATAAAGGAAGCCTTCCTGTAGTCCCTGTAAATAATGTAAATAATGTAGATAATGTAGATAAAGTAGCCTTAGAAATTGCGAGTAAGAAACCACAAGTTACTAATCCTAGTACTCGCAAGAATGTACCTCCTTTTCTTTTAACTTTCGAGATTTTCAACAGAAATGTGCATAATTGTATGGTGGACTTAGGAGCATCATCCAATGTGATGCCTTGGTCTGTTTTCCAAAAGATTAACGCCGAAGTGGAACCATCTACTTTAAAAATCATACAACTTGATCAGACAAATGTCAAAGTTATAGGCGAACTAAAAAATGTATTGATTAGATTATCGTCTAACCCTAAGGTTCATCAGGTTATTGATATAATTGTTGTGGATATTCTAGAAGTGTATGGTCTGTTTTTAAGCAGGGACTGGTTGGAGCAGCTACATGGTTACTTCGCAACAGACTGGTCTCACTTATGGCTCCCAGAGAACGGTAAGCCTAACAAGATCAGGGTGAATCATGAGCTTTACCTTAAGTTCACGGTCACAGATTTGAACGATCCCAACGAACCATACACACCTCCTGCTGATTCACCTGAATTATAAGGGATGGACACCTTCTTTGGCAACTTCATGGTCGAGGTTTCACCTATCACCAATCTAGAACAACAGTCCGAGATCGTAGCATATATGCAACCAACAACTTCTATGCAACAGTCCCATGTGCCCGATGGAAACCAAATTTTGTCTCTATATTTCGACGGTTCTAAGTCTAAAGAAGGAGCTGGAGCAGGCTGCATCATTATCGATCTGACATGTAACATGCCATTAATGGCGTGTAGACTAGAATTTGAATGTACTAACAATACTGCAGAATATG
>JZKD02S0146105.1:75608-98242 GCA_000966675.3 Picea glauca
TAACATCCTACATATCATTAACACTAAGCATAGAATATCTATCCAAACATATCCAAGCACTTAACAAAATAAGGGATAAACACATCAAGTCAAAGCATGAAGCATAACACACAATATTTATGTGGTTCACCCTCACCCTGGGGCTACGTCCACCAACTCTTCTTTTTTATTGTCTTCAGTCAAATAAGTTACAATCATAGAGCCTCAAACCCTTACTCCGCACATGACAGAAGATATGCGTAACTCGCTAGATCCTTCTTCCTTTCTCCACAACACAAAGATTTCTACAACTCTTTACAAGGACTTGCACTTAGCCCTGCAAGTATCTTACATTCATGCACAAAGCACTTACAAAACCTTACTATCACTTAGCCTTCATCACATAGATGTACTCCCCTCTTTACATCGCCTAGCTTACTTATTTATACATACAAAATAGGCCTAAACATGGGCAAATCCCATGGGCCGACATCCCATTCCCATTACATTATCCCAAAAACACAAAAGGACCCAAAGTGGGCCGAGATTCCGCAATCTCTGCTTCGTCTGGCATTCCATCTTTGACAAGCTGTCGAAGTCCCAAAAACAGTCAAGCATGACCAGGTATCTCCCAAAACTTCGTCAAGGGCCAATAGGTCCCCAACACTCACCTATGACTCGTCCTGAGTCACTCTGGTCTGATCAATTCTGCCTTGAATGTCTCGATCTTGGCTCGAGCTACTTCGACCTGCAACTGTGCTATGACCTCTTGTTCGAAAAAATCCTGGATGAGTGTGCTATTGATTGGTCCTTCTAGGAGTTGTTCTGTTGTGATTACAACCTGATCTAGCTCAATTCCTTGGCTTGCAACTTTAGTGAACGTTTGGCATGCCTTATCTTGCGTTGGTTGAATTCGTTGAGAGACTTCCACCACTTTTACTTTGAATCACATGAATCTATTGTTGGGTTGTGCGTTGTTCTTGAAATATATTCATTCTTTCGATTGGTGGTAAGGCCTTCAACTGTGCCTGTAGCATGTTTGCGTGTTGCTTTGATTCTTTGAGCTGCGACTCTAATTTATATAACTCTGGGTTCTCGGTGAGGTTCTCATATGTCTGGGCATTGGGGATACTCAGCTTCTTTCACTCTAAGGCAAGATATTTCAGTCTGTCAACTGCGCTACGGGAAGTTATTTCTCTTTGGTCTCTGATCTCCTGCGGGGTCTCAGGTATTGCGGGAAGCTCTAGATCCGTAATGCACTGCTGGAGCTTCTGGATCACTTCTTCGAGTTGCGCCACCTGTTGTGGGATTCTTTCTTCGGCCTGTACCTCAATGACTGTCACAGAGTGAAGTGATCTGTTGACTACTTCCTTTACTTGCAGTTGCTCTATAATCAATTGTTCCTTTCCATGTTGTATCTGTTCTTTCTCGTCATTCCAATTTTCTTGGAGAGCACTCCTTTCTTGTTCTATAGCACTACATTGTTCTACAAGTACTCCCTATACTTGTATCAAAGTCTGAGTGGCTTTCTCTTCTTTCTCTTTTGATTTTCGAAGTTGAGCCTCAACTGAATCCGAGATTTGGTGGAGTTGAGCTAGCTCATCTCCTACTTCTGGTGTTCCGACTGTCAGGGGCACAATGGAGACTGCGCACTTAAGTCGAAGTGCCTGCTGCACTCCTTGGAGCTATATCTCAATCTGACTATACATATCCTCTTGTTTAGTCTCTTGCTTCTCTACTATCTCCATCGCAACATCATTCAGAGATGTGACGATGAAGTTGAAGTCATCTGGGGTCAGTGTTGTTTGCATCTTAGTCACGAGAGATTTGGGCTTCTTCCAGGAAGAAGGTTTATGAGGTGAACTCTTCCTTTTCTTCAAAATATTTGCTTCGTCTCTACACTTATGTTCGAGTTCTTCTATCTCTTCACCACCACCCTCTGGCTCTGGCATGATGGAAGTAGTCTTCACCGAGTTACTGCTTAAGTCTCTCACTTCTCTTATATTCTGTCGCATGCTAGGTCCAGGTAGATCCTGCACAGTTTCTGGACTGTCCACATTAGATATTTTCGCAAGGTCAGATGAAACAAGGAGGTCTGCCGACCATTCCTTGGTGATATCCTCCAGATATTCTTCTATTAATTTATAACAGGATTGTAATTGTTGCTTGTGCTCATCAACGTGCATTGTGATGTAGATAACGTGCCTTTCTGCACTGAACTCCATCAGGGGCCGAAACCTATAGAGGGTGTTTAGAGTGATGCGTGGTGTAGACCAGATAGCTACTTTCAACTGATTATAATATGAATGAAACAAAGCATTTGACTACCATTGTTTATTCATATCGTTCGAGTACCACAGGGTACTGAACTTCGTGGCCAAAGGTTCAAGTGGCTTGATGTCAGGGAAGGTCGCACCTTCCGTCATCTCCCATGCAATGAAAGCAATCAGGATTAGGAGCCAACTGATATGGAACTCATATCCTTGGTCCTGGGCTTCTCTGCAGTTGAGTTGTAGCTGGTTTACCAAGTATTTCGCCCAATTCATCTATAGGCCCTCCGTGCACTTTCCTACTAGGTCTACTATGAATCCAGTCACTTGGGTGGGTTGGTTCTTGCGAACTATCTTGCCTGCGATCAGCTGACATGCGAGGTGCACTGTGCTACTCTGGATAGAGGCTACCTTGTAGCCTCGCGTGCCCTTCTTGACATCTCCATAAGTCTCTTTTATCTTCTGTGCTAAGGCTCGGTCTATGGTCTTTCCAGGGTAAAACTCCTGTGGGTTAGGGCCTTGCATGCTCATCCCTGTGATCCGATTGATCAAGGTCAGATCCACAATGATGCGATGTTTCAACCGTAAGTATCCTCTGTGGTAGTAGGACAACAACAATTTGGCGTAGGCATTCACTTCTTGATGCCTCCCGAAGTGAGGGATCTTCATCACATTGAGTAGGGTAGACTCCATGAGGTTCTAGGTCCAAGGCTGGGGGATAATATTTGAATTCTTTCCTTTCACCCTGGTCAGATACTTATGCGGGAAGAGCATACTGTAAGATTTAAGGTCTCCAAGGTTGAAGTCACTAAACTTCAGCACTGTTATCTTATCCTGGTCTGTGAAAAATGTGTGTATCCCTTTCGGGAGGTATGCAGTGACCAAGTCATAGTCAAAATATCTCGGCACGCTATCTCTATTCACTGCTCAGAGGAGGTATATACGCAGGTAAGATTCTTGGAATCAACTTAGCATTTGCAAGATCATCTCTATGCTTCGTTCGCATCTCTGTCGTGATTCTAGAAGTTCCTTCTCCTTGAGCAGTCGATGGAGAAGCTTGGAATCCTCTTGTCGATGATGCTTGCACACCTGCAAACATCCTTCTTTCAAACATGACTTTCTTGGTCCTGAGATCAACGAGTAATTCCTTCACAGATTGTTCAAGTGCGCTAAGCTCCTCGGACATACACGCTTGGGGTTACTAATATCAGGTTAACGAAGTAACGTAGGCATGGAAATAATATGGAAAGTAAGGTTGTAATGATCACTGGAAAATCTTAACCAAGGTTGCGAGCTCAAATTCTCGATTGGCAAAAGTGTTCTTCGTGCATGGCGCGACGGGATAAATAGGAAACTCAACAATGGATTGCTAACAACGGATATGAAGCTTCATTAACTCGTGTTCTTTCCATTATGGTGTGGTCCAATGGTCTGGTGACAAGCCATAATTTTTTTTCCGGCCATTTGGAGCATCATTCGAATGGATAGATCGTCCCCAACGACTATATTGATTTTCCATGGCGAAGTGCCATGTGTCACTGCTCTGATATCCCGGCGAGGCTCCTATTCTGAATATTTTCTTTCTGGGAAGTTCCCTCTAGAATATTCTGTAATTTTTCAATATTATCCCTCTTCTTACTTATCTTTCTAGCCTTCTTTCTAGTGAGCTTAGTCTTGGTGTGTCTTTTTCCATTTTGATTCTTATCTTTGTTTAACATAGTCACTATGCGCTATTGAGAATATTTCTGGGGTAACACCTTTTTTGTATCTGGAGTAAGTGCTTCAACCTTCTGTGTGTATTCTAGTGGTCTTGCAGCTTCGACATCAAAATCTATGTGGTCAAATAGCTTTGATCTTTTCTCTTTCTCTTTAATCAATTGAGCGATCCTTCTGGCCATGAAATATTTTAACTCTTGTTTCTTTTGTTCCAAGGCTTCTTTTTTGTCTTTTCATCTGGCTTGATATCTTTCAATCCAAGGTTTCCCTAGTAACATGGTAAACGAGGCGCTGTCTTCGATACATTTAATAATATCAAAATCTTCCTTTGTCGAAGTTCCACTGACAATTGTAGATATCTGAGCAAGCCTCCCACATAAACTTACCAGCTTCCCTCTAAATATCCCTATTCCTCCTAATGAAGAGATCATAGGAGGCTTTCCTATAGCTTCCCAAGTTCTTTCTGGCATAATATTCACTTGTGTCTCTTCATCAAGAAAACAATCAATGTCGAAGTCCCCTATTCTTGCTTCAATGCATTCTTTTTCTTTGAAAATCTATGATAATATGACATGTCGGTGGTCATTCAGGGTCTCTTTCATTTGTATCAATACTTTCTCTGATTCTTGCTGGGCTTCTGCATTTTCTGAATTTGCCTTAGGGTTTTCTTGATACAGATTCATTCCTTCAATCTTAGCGATCATTCTAGGGAAATCCAACACTTCATGGTCCATAGCTTTACAATAAAGACAACTAGGTCTTTTTCTAGGGCATTCCTTAGCAAGATGTCTTGGTCTTCTGCAATTGTAATAGAGGGTCAATCCTCTCTTTCTTTTAAGTGATCCCCAACTCCCTCTATACTGCGCACTAGGATCATAAGAGTTAACCTGCAACAAATTCTTTCTAGGATCCTGCATCCATTTGTTAGTCCAAACATTCTTTCTATGCATAGGTATAATATGTCTTTCACTATTCTTATCAAATCTATTCATATCAAATTTTATTTCATCTAACAGTGCCCTAGTTTTTAATCTAGGACATAATCTATCAAACATACCTAGATCCATATTCTAGAAACAAAAATTTTCACTTATCTTACTTTTACAGAGTACAAAGCTTTCATATCTAGACTTTTTCTAATATTCTTACCTTTATCAGAGCACAACACTTACAGATCTTACCTCTTTTATTCATATCTGACCCTCTTTTCTTCAGATATGCCCTTCTTTTCTTCAGATCTGACCTTTTTCTTGGCACAAAGCTTCCAGATCTAGCTTCTTTCTCTTAGATCCAACCTCCTTTCTTCAGATCAGAATTCTTTCCTTAGCACAAAGATTTATAAATCGAGTAGAATACTACACACTAGGGCACAGAGCAGCAAAACCATTTATTGGCACAAGGGAAGAACCAGGGTTCAATGCTCAAGAGCGCACCAACAAAGCCCTAACTACTGACCCTGTCGATAACACCTACAAAGCAGATAAAGTCTCACCCGAGGTAGAGGCAGGGGCGGTTGCAAGACTCAAGTGTCTGCAACCTTAACTGGGACACTGATCTGTGAGTATATCATTTATAGAGCACTTAGCACCGATAGATTATCAATATTCAACCATTACTCTACTTCGCAGATGGCACAGAGCATCGCAGTATTCACAATGAACTAGAGTATTCGAACACTTAGTATCAACATATTATTCAGATCCAACAGATCAAGAACTTAGCATATACATATATATATCAGATCTAACATCCTACATATCATTAGCACTAAATATAGAAGATCTATCCAAACATATGCAAGCACTTAGAAAAAGAAGGGATAAACACATCAAGTCGAAGCACGAAGCATAACACAGCATTTACGTGGTTCACCCCCACCCTAGGGCTACGTCCACCAACTCTTCTTCTTTATTGTATTAAGTCAAATAAGTTACAAGCATAGAGCCTCAAACCCTTACTTCACACAGGATAGAAGATCTGCGCAGCTCGCTAGATCCTTCTTCCTTGCTCCATAGCACAAATCTTTCTACAACTCCTTACAAGGACTTGCACTTAGCCCTGTAAGTCTCTTACAGTCATTCACAAAGCACTTACAAAACCTTACTAGCACTTAGCCTTCATCACATAGATGTACTCCCCTCTTTACATTGTATACATACAAAATAGGCCTAAACATGGGCAAATCCCATGGGCCGACATCCCATTCCCGTTAAATTATCCCCAAAACCCAAAAGGACCCAAAATTGGGCCGAGAATCCGCAATCTCCACTTCATCTGGCGCTCCATCTTCGACGGGCTGTTGAAGTCCCAAAAATGGTCAAGCATGACCAAGTATCTCCCAAAACTTGTTCAAGGGACAACAATCCAGAAATTCCATTTCGGTCTAGATGTATCTATGCAGAGCACCACAATACTTGAGCACCAGATGTCGCTCTGAATCTTTGATACCCAGCTTGGTGAGCAAGGTATGGAATATATTTGTGAAATCTGGCACTGCTTGGTCTCTTTCTTGCCTCAGTGTGGTCCATTTGGTATACAAGTCGTCATAACTTCCTAAAGGATATTATTATTCCTTAATAGCATCCCTGAAGGATTCCCAAGTGGTCGTGACTGTAAATAATGAGGGTTCCTCTATTTCCTTTTTCTCATAGAAAGTTTCCCACCAATCTTTGACATGGGGAACGACTTTGAGGAGCGCAAAAGTAATATTTTCTCTATTCGAAAAGTTATGAACAAAAAAATACCCTTTTACTAGATTCAACCACTTGTCTACAACATTTGCATCTATCTGACCTACAAATATAGGAATATCAAAGTTTATTTGTACCTTAAAGGGGGTGGCACCTCCACTAGAAGAAGATGCATCGCCTGTTGGTAGCCACCGAAGGATTTGCGCGAAACTATCCATCATCTCGTTCCTCTATTGCATGAGGGCTTCCTCAATCAATAGTTTGAAAGGATATCATGTCCCGTCATATTTCTTTTCTCTTTCCATGAGAGGTCGCTTGGGCGTGCAAGAGATTTTTTCCTTAAGAGAAACAAGCTCGAGACCCAACTCTTTGTACTTCGACCTCGTTGGGAACATGCATTAAGACGACAAGGAGTAGACCCCTCTGATACCATTGATCCGTATTTTATGAGCGCAACAAAATGAATATAGATTATTAACAAGTGCTTAACAAAAAATAATAGAGATACAATAAAACTGGTTTTCTATTCAATAAGGAAATATGCTGAAACTGTAAAATGCAGCGGAAACAAGCTTGTTGGAATGGTGGGGGCTTATCTCTGAGAAGAGATGTGACAACTATGCTCATTCGCAAGAAGATGATTACAATGAGGCTTTGAAGTCATTTTTACAATAAACAAGATGCCAAAAACCCTAGACATCCAAAAGCCTAACCCTAGGAGATGAAGCACCAAAAGTCATGTGGGCCCCATTTGGGTAAGTTAGTACATCAACTTCATGGGGTTGTAACTTTTGCATACTATCTCTGTTTTAGGTGCATGATAGCCCGTTGGAATGGTATCGTTGAGGAGATTCATTTTTGGGGAAATGTCGAAGTAACTTTCATACTTCCCCCCATTTTCCCAAAAAACATCATTTAGGGCCTCAAAACGGCTCCGAAAGTTTCAGGACTCGAAAAACTGCTAAAAATAGTAAATTACCAAAATTGCCAGAAAATTGTTTTGAGGCAGTTGGAAAAGGTGGGTGGCCACCGATATCCACCTAGATCACCTAGAAGCCATCATCCTGAACACAAGTTCCTCCTTTTCCTATATACTAGGGTGTTCTCATGGAAATTAAGATTCCTCCTCGATAAAAGGGTCCCAAGGACAATCCAAGAAGCTTATGAAATGGCTATATAAATCGAAGCCAATATCTCCTCATCGAAGGAAGAACATTTCTCTGCTCCAAAATTCAAGGTTGATAACCTTGAGGTTACCTCAAATATTCTTAGTCTAGAGAGTATAACTTCCCTTAAGATATTCATTATAGGATTCCATGAAAGGTGGGACCAAACCATCAACCAAAAAGAGTTTGAAGAGAGGGTTCCTAATGAAAGTTACCAATACCATGAGGAAGAGAAAGAATTTACTCATAATTCTACCAAAGATAACGAATTCCTGGTTGAATAACAAAAGAATGAAGATAGAAATCATGAGGATGAAGTGTTGATGTGTTCCCCTCCTTTCGATGAAGCCATCCAAGATCCTATACCCCCTGCACAAGAATAAGATAATAAGGTTAATCATTTTCCCTTTCGGATTTTTGATAATATATGTTTTTCCATTTGATGAATTCATCCAAGCCTTTGTCACTCCTTCACAAGAAGAAGAGAATATGGTAAGTCGTTTCCCTTTCCGATATCTTGACGATGCTTTATTTTATGATTTGGAAAGTGAAGAAGTGTTAGAGGAACCCTTGGATGTACTTAACCCTTCATGTTATGATAAAGGTAATGATATGGTTGATAATATTTATGAGTTGATACATGTTGGAAGACATAAATGGGATGTGGTTGGTCACGATTAAGATCCCATTTGTGATATGGAAGGTCATTTTCAATTGTTTCCTTTACAACTATCATATGAGATTTCCACTGATTATGACATTTGGAAACAAGGAGATGATATAATTATAGATATATTCCAAACACTCAAAGATGACTTAATGCGATGTTCTCATGATGATTTCTGGTGATACTTTGAGGAGTTTGATGAATATTCTTTTGATCACTTGGATTTATTCTATGAAGAATATTTTCAACCACCATTGTGCTAAGATTTTGATAAGGGTGCAGACATGGTTTTCTTGAAGTAGGATACTTGTGATGAGGTTTTCCAACTCCCTTTGTTTCCTTTATCTCTCTATGTCACTAAGGATGTAGTTTGGAAACATTTCCCTTGTCTCAATTTCTCTCTAGGGAAAAGCTTTCTTATAGAATTCAAGGGTAGGTTAAATGCTCTAAGAAGAAGTTGTATATCTCAGTCTTTATGCCTTCCCATGGGAAGTTTTCATTCATCCTCTAGATTATTGTTAGTCCCTTCTCAGAACTTGGGGAGTGATGAGGTCCAAGGTAGTCAACCTTCATACTATTTGATTCAACCTATTGAGTCTTCGACCTTTCATGACCCTTTTCAGAGATGGATCGAGCACCTTTCTGGGAGTGTGACTTTGTAGACTTTAACCTTGTACAATATTATGATGCAAACACATTTTCAATAAAATAACAAAAAAGATACAATGAAAAATACAAACATTACACAAATATTTTTCCCCTGGAAACCCAAACCCGGAAAACCAACATATTCTATATTCATTCATATCATACATTGTTTACAATACAATATTCGTATAGGAGTGAATGGCATCCAAAAACCTAACCCAGTGAACTAGATTAATCAACAACCATGATTCCTTAACCAGAAATAGAAAACCACTGGCAAAAAACCATGTGTCGAAAACCTCCCAACAATGGACATGAAAATCTAGGTGACATGAAAAATGAGGAAAAAATGCGATACATTTCCCGAGGCAATTTGTTTTTTGGGGGGCACTTTTCCCAAAACCCCGCATAGGGGGGGATATCACCCCCCTATGCATCTGATGCAACATAGAAAACACTAGTGCTAGTCATGCAAAGAATATAAGACATACCCAACATTATCCAACTTCTTGTTTTCTTTGCATACAGGGGGTTACAGGGTTACATAGTCAACAATCTAGGGAAAGAATGCCGATAAATCCTCTACACCAAGAGAACTTCTCAGTGCTCACATATTTTTTTAATGAATCTGCAACATTATTCAAAGTGTCCACCTTCATCAGCAACACTTTCTTTTCTTCAACCATGTCTCTCAAAAAGTGATATTAAACATCAATCTGCTTTGTGTTTGAATGATAAGTCGGGTTATTCGCCAGAAAAATTGCACTCTTACTATCAAAATCTATCATTTACAACTTGTTGTACCAACTCAATACCTAAACACAATCTTTGTAACCATATTTCTTCCTTTATTGCATGAGTGGCTTCCATGTATTCAACTTTTGTAGTTGAAAGTGCCACTACAGATTGTCTTTTGCTCATCCAACTGATTTCTCCTCCAAATAGGTTAAACACATACCCGCTTGTATATCTCATACGATCAATATCTCCAGCCAAGTCTGCATCCACAAAGCCATGCATTTCCAACACTCTATCCAATACTAGTCTTCCTTGGTAGCATAATCCATAGCTAGTAGTGCCACACATATACCTGAAACCCCCTTTTATTGTTGTCCAATGCTCCCTCCCTAGATTTGACATATACCTGCTCAAAATCCCACTGCATTTGCAATGTTCCATATAGTACAGACCATTGCATACATAAAACTTCCAAATTCACTCACATATGGAACATGTAACATTTCCTCCTCCTCTTCTTATGTCTTGGGACACTGATCCACATATAAATTTACACCAATAAGAATAGGGACCTTGACCAGTTTACATTCATTCATATTTAAACTCTACAATATTGTATCGACATATTTTCTCTGATTTAACTAGAGTTTCCTCTTTTCCCGATCTCTTTTAACTTCCATTCCCATAATGAAACTTGCAGCATCGACATCCTTCATGTCAAATTTAGAGGAAAAATGAGTTTTCACATCCTGGATAATCTCCTTGTTGTTTCCTATCAGCAACATGTCATCCACATACAAGACCAAATAAATCAAATGATCACCAATTAATTTAAAATACACACAGTGATCCTCTTTGCTTCATGTGAAGCCAAGTTCCAGCACATAAGTATCAAAATTTTGATACCACATCCTTGGTGATTGATTTAAACCATATAGGAACATTTTCATCTTGCATACTAGCTCCTTCTTTCCCTTCACAGCAAATCCTTCTGGTTGCTTCATATAGATTTATTATTCCATATCCCCATGTAGGAATGTTGTCTTCAAATCCATCTGTTCTACTTCAAAGTCAAATGCAACAGCAATAGATAAAAAAAATCTAATAGAATCTCACCAAAATCAATTCCCTCAACTTGGGAATAACCATTTTCTACTAACCGAGCTTTGTATTTCTCCACTTTTCCTTTTGCATTCAACTTCTTTTTAAATACCCATTTGCTACCAATGGGATTTCTTCCAGTCGGAAACTCCACTATTTCCCAAGCCTCATTCTTATCCAAGGTTGTCATTTCTTCAACCGTGGCCTTTTCCCAGTGTTTTCCATGCTATGAATCCACTACCTCCCTAACATTTCTAGGATCATCATATGTAATAGACAAATAAAAATTTAGACAGAAATCAGATGGAGTATACCTTTCCGGTAACCTTTTTTCTGACATTGATCTCCTCAATACTAGAGTATGAGGATCTTATTCTTCTGATTCCTTGATCTAGATTATTTTCAGCATGAAATGAGAGTGGAGACATAACACATAAATATACAGAGATATTGCAAGAGAGAAGATAATATAACATAGATATATAGGATATATAACAAGAGGCACATATATACATTAATACACAATTTCTATTAATGATCGAAATGTACAAAACTGTAGAAATACAGAGTGAAAGACTCGCTAGAATGGTGACAGCTTATCTCTAAGAAGAGATGTGAAGGACACTTACATTCACAAGAAGATGATTATTACAATGAGGCTCCAAAGGCCTTTTTAACATAAATAAAATCCAAAACCCTAACCCCAAAAGATGAAAAGCCAACTATTTTGTGGACCTCGTTTTTGGTAGTTTGGTGTATCAACTTCCCGAGGGTGTAAATTTGGAATACGATATCCATTTGGGGTACACGATAACCTGTTGGAAAGGTATCCCGAAAAAAATTCATTTAGGCCCTCAAAATGGCCCTGGAAGTTTAGGAACTAAAAAATTGCTAAAATAGTAAGTTTCTAGAAGATTGTTTTGAGATAGTTGGAATAGGTGGGTGGCCACCAATATCCACCTGGATTAATCATCCCTCATTAGGAAGCAATGGTATCCATTGTGTTGAGTGTCCGGGGGAGAGGAAAATGTAGTTTTTGAATCTGCATCCTGATGAGATGCTTGCCTTGCTGGAGAAGTTGTGTTGCATAGCTTGTTGAAGGCTTTCATGAACCTGTGGCTGGAACAGTTGGAACTTTTTAACCAATATTGCTACATGGGATGATTGTGTGCAAAATGAATCCTTTCACTTTTCTTCAATCTTGTCGACCTACTTTTGTTGGACAGAGGGTGCTTGGACTGAGGCTGCAATGGTTGTGGTTTTCTTCTATTCACCTTTTAAATAGATTGTGAAGAAGTTGAATTTTGTAGTATGAGATACTACCTTACTGCATTGTTTAGGTGGGGCAGTAGTTGGAACTAACTATGTTATCCTATAGAGATGCCCCCCCAGAGTAACAATGAAACTATAGGGACGAGACTCGTAAATTGCATCGTTCTTCCACATATATGGTTGGCCCAAAAGAACATCAAAAACATCCAGTGGGGTAACATAACATAATACCTCATCCTTGAAGGGTTGGATGGTGTATGAAAATTGACACTGCTACCTGACATGAAGATCTCATCCCTGGAAAAGCCACTTGATGTTGTATGGCTACGGGTGTGGTGTTGTCAAAAATCCCAACTATTTGATCACTCTGTGTAGATGAGGGTATTGCTTCCACTATCAAAAATAAAATGCAGTGGGGTCCCCTTCACCCATATATGTGAATGAAAAATATGCTCCCCCTCTTCAGGATCTGTTGGTTCTTCTAGTTGAATTGTTACGATCGCAACAATGGCAGTAGGGTCTGCATCGATGATCTGTCTTTTCCCATTATTTTTTGCATCGGGTTTCGAATCAGGTTTCAACTCCTTGTCTTTGATCTCGGCAACCAATGATTTTTTTGAGAGACATTCATTAGTGTTGTTCTAGGGTCTTTTGTGAAAATCGCACCACTTTCCAGTGTTCTTCTTTGTCTTTCCATTACCCTTTTTTCCATGTGGTTTGGATTGGTTTTCTGAAGGCTGGTTGTTAGGGCCTTCTTTACCATTCTTTGGTTATTTCATATTTGCATACCCAAACTCTCTCTTATTTTGGTGCTTAAATTTCTGCTCGATTTTAACAACATATCGATAAGAAACACCCAATGATGATATGTCCATAAAATCCATTTTAGTTTGGATGTATCTGTGTAGAACCCCATGGTACTTCAGAACCAAATGTCGCTCGGAGTCTTTGATACCCATCTTAGTGCACAAGGTATGGAAGGTCTCGGTTAAATATAGCATTGTTTGGCCCCTCTCTTGACGCAGGTTGGTATATCTCATGTATCGGTCGTCATAGCTACCAATAGGGTAATATTGTTCCTTGATCACATCCACAAACAAATCTCAAGTGGGCTCAGCCCCATATATTCAAAATTCCTCTATGTAAGTTTACTCTTAGTAGGTTTCCCACCAATGTTTGACATGGGGGAGATCCATAAGGAGTGCGAAGGTGATATTTTCCATGTCGGAAAATTCGTGAACAAAGAAATAAACTTCTAGCGGATTTAACCATTTTTCTAGGGCATCTGCATCTACCTGACCTTCAAATACGGGAATATCAAAATTGAATTGTACCTTGAAAGGAGAAGTGCTTCTAAAGTCAATTTTTTATGAATATGTGCCTGTTGTTATCAGTAGGCATTGAACAAAGTGGGAAAAATTCTCCATCATTTTGTCCCTCTGTCACGTGAGAGCTTGCTCAAGCAACAGATTAATAAAATATTTTTCTCCGTCATTTTTATTTTCATCCTCCATGGAGGGTTTCTTGGGCATGTGAGAGTGATTTTCCTCAAGAGAGACAAGCTCAAGACCCTACTTTCTATACTCAGACCTTGTTGGGGACATGCACTAAAAAATGATTAAGAGAAGCATCCTCTAATACCATTGATCTGGATTATTTTCGGCACGAAATGAGAGTGGATATATAACACATAAATAGAAATAGGTATTGCAAGAGATCCATTAACATAACAGAGATATATTGGATATATAACAAAAGGAATAGATATACAATAATACAGAACTTCTATTAATGAGAAAAATGTACAAAACTGTAGAAATACATAGTGAAAGACTCGCTAGAATGGTGGAAACTTATCTCTGAGAAGAGATGTGACAACTACTCACATTCAAAAGAAGATGATTATTACAATGAGGCTCCAATTTCCTTTTTAACATAAATAAAATCCAAAACCCTAACCTTGGAAGATGAAAATCCAATAGTTTTGTGGACCCCGTTTTGGGTAGTTTGGTGTATCAACTTCTCGGGGGCGTAACTTTGGCATACGATCTCTGTTTGGGGCGCACGATAGATTTTTGAAAAGGTGTCGTGAAGGAGATTCATTTTGGGGGATCAATAAAATCCTTTTCTATTCACTAAGGTGCTCGATCCCAAAAAAACTTCATTTAGGCCCTCAAAATGGCCTTGGAAGTTTAGGAACCGAAAAACTGCTAAAAATAGTAAGTTGCCAGAAGATTTTTTGGAGTCATTTGGAATAGGTGGGTGGCCACTGATATCCACCTGGATAAATCCTCCCTCTTTAGAAATAAATGGTATCCATTGTGTTGAGTTTCCGAGGGAGAGGGAAAAGCGTTTTTTGAATCTGCATCTTGATGAGTTGCTTGTCTTGCAGGAGAAGTTGCAATGCTTAGCTTGTTGAAGGTTGTCATGAAGCTGTGGTTGGAAGGGTTGGACCTTTTTAACCAATATGGATACATGGGATGACTATTTGTAGAAGGAATCCTTTCGCTTTGCTTCAATCTTGTTGACCTGCTTCTGCTGGATAGAAGGTGCTTGGATTGAGGTTGTAGTGGTTGTGGTGTTCTTATGTTCACCTTTTGAACAAATTGTGAAGAAGTTGAACTTTTTAGTATGAGATACTACCTTTCGACACTGTTTAGGTGGGAAAATAGTTAGAAATACCTCTGGTATCCTGTAGAGATGAACCCTAGAGTAAATATGACACTACAGGGTCGAGACTCATAAAAAACATGGCGCTTCCAAATATTTGGTTGGCCAAAAAGAACATCACAGACATCTAGTGGGGAAACATCACATTATACCTCATCCTTGAAGGGTTGGATGTCATATGAAAATCAAAACTATTGGTTAACAAAGATATCTCGTCCCTAGCGAAGCCACCCGATGTTGTATGGTTGTGGGTGTGGTGTTGTTGACAATACCAAATGTTTGACAACCTCTGTTGAGATGAGTTTCTTTTGGCTTCCGCTATAAAAAAAAAAATACAACGGGGTCCCCTTCACCCACATCTATGAATGAAAAAGGCGCTCCGCCTCTTCAGGATTTGCTTGTTCTTCTAGTTTTATTGTTGCGGTCGCGACAGTAGTAGTGGGGTCTACATCGGTGATCTGTCTTTTCCCATTATTTTATGCATCATATTCTGAATCAGGGTTTGACTCCTTTTCTTTGATATTGGCCACCAATGATTATTTTGAGAAACATTATTTAGTGTTGTGCCAGGGGATTTTGTGGAAATCAAACCAATTTCTAGTGTCCTTCTTTGTCTTTCCATTACCCTAATTTTCATGTGGCTTGGATTGGTTTTCTGAAGGTTGGTTGTTAGGGCCTTATTTACCATTCTTTGGCTGTTGCATATTTGTATACCCTAACTCTTGCTTGTTCTCGTTCTTAAATTTCTACTCAATTTTAACAACATATCGATAAGCAACACCTAGTGATGAGATGTCCAAAAAATCCATTTCATTTTGGATGTATCTGTGTACGTCCCCATGGTATTTCAGAATCAAATGTCATTTGGATTCTTTGATACCCATATCGATGCATAATGTATGGAAGGTATTGGTGAAATCCAACACTACTTGGCCCCTCTCTTGACGCAGTGTGGTCCATCTCATGTATTAGTCGTAATAGTTACCAACATGGTAGTATTGTTCCTTGATCACATCCACAAAAAAATCCCAAGTGGGCTCGGCCCCATATATTCCAAACTCTTATGTGTAACTTTTCTCCCAGTAAGTTTCCCACCAATGTTTGAGATGGGAGAGAGCCTTAAGGAGTGGGAACATGATATTTTCCTTGTCGGAAAAATTGTGAACATAGAAATAACCTTCTAGCAGATTTAACCATTTTTCTAGGGCATTCACATCTACCTGACCTTCAAATACAAGAATATAAAAATTGACTTGTACCTTGAAAGGAGAGGTGTTTCCAAAGTGTATTTTTGATGAATATGTGCCTATTGTTATCGACAGATGTTGAAGGATGTGGGTAAAATTCTCCATCATTTCATCCCTCTGTTGCATGAGAGCTTGCGCAAGAAACCGATTAATAAAATATTTTTCTCAGTTGTTTTAATTTTCTTCCTCCATGGAGGGTTTATTGGGTGTGAAATATTAATATTCCTCAAGAGATACAAGCTCGAGACCCAACTTGCTATACTCATACCTCATTGGGGACATGCACTGAAAAATTATCAAGAGTAGCCTACTCTGATACCATTGATCAAGATTATTTTCGGCATGAAATGAGAGCGGAGATATAAAATAGAAATATACAGAGATATTGCAAGAGAGACAATAATATATAGATATATAACAAGAGTCACAGATATATAGTAATACACAATTTCTATTAATGCGCAAAATGTACAAGACTATAGAAATATAGAGTGAAAGACTCGCTAGAATGTTGGCAACTTATCTCTGAGAAGAGATGTGACGGCTACTCACATTCGCAAGAAGATTATTATTACAATGAGGCTCCAAGGGCCTTTTTAAAATAAATAAAATCCAAAGTCCTAACCTCGGAAGATGAAAAGAAACAGTTTTTTGGACCCCGTTTTGGGTAGTTTGGTGTATCAACCTCCTGGGGTCGTAACTTTAGCATACGATCTTCCGTTGGGGAGCATGATAACTCGTTGGAAATGTATCATTGAGGAGATTCATTTTGGGGGCTCAATTAGAGCCTTAGGACTTTATTGAGGTGCTCAACCCAGAAAAAAACTTCATTTAGGCCCTCAAAATGGTTTCGAAAGTTTAGGAACCGAAGAACTGCTAAAAATAGTAAGTTTCCAGAAGACTGTTTTGAGCCAGTTGGAATAGGTGGGTGGCCATAAATATCCACCTGGATAATTCATGTTCTTATGTAGAGTATGATTCATCATTATTTGGCTCAAACTCCATTTTCTTTGGTTCTTCCTTGGTAGGACTCCATGTTTGACAACATCCTTCATTTCTCGAAATACTACATCTTGGATATACACAACCTTTTTAGTTTCTAGGTTCCAAAGATTATAACCTTTGATGCCATATTTATACAAAATAAAAATACACTTTTCATCCTTCTTATATAGCTTACTCATGTTTTCCTTTGGAACATGAACATAGGCCTCACAACCAAATACCTTGAGATGTGTGAAAGAAGGTTTCTTACTAGTCCATACCTATTATGGAGTCTTTTCATCCAATGTTGATGAGGGTGATATGTTAACCAGGTAACATGTAGTACCCACTGCCTCTACCTAGAATTATTACCCTAACCTGACACCACTGAGCATGCACCTTTATTTTTTCATCGGCATCCTATTCATCCTTTCTGCAACTCCATTATGTTGAGGTGTATATAGAGTTGTCTTCTACCTTTCTATACCACACTTCATACAGAATTCGTCAAATTCATTCCCGTAGAACTCTCCACCATTATCTGTTCTCAACACATTAATTCTTTTCTCTATTTGATTCTCAACAAGAGCATTAAAATCTTTAAACCTATCAAAGACTTCAGATTTATTCCTGAGGAAATATATCCAAGTATTTCTCGAGAAGTCATCTATAAATGAGAAATAGTACACAAATTTTCCCAGTGATGGAATTGACACAGGTCCAAACACATCATTGTGCACTAGCTGTAAAATTCCTTCTTCCCTTGTTGCACTAGAGGGGAATCTTACCTGATTCTACTTCCCATATACAAAATTTTCATAGAAATCAAAATTCAGAGAGAAGTTAGACATACCTTCAACCTATTAGCACTGAGAGTCACCCTTAGATTGTAGGAGGATAAGCCCAATACCCATCAGATTTTTTGGTGGATGTTGGTTTTATATGAGTGGAGGTCAATGGACAAAAATCAAAATATGAATGATGTTCAACACATAAATTGGACAAGAAATTCATAGGGAAGTGAGGGACACATTAACTTCAGTCGGTGAATTGAGTTTAATTGTGAGCAGAGGGAAGACTTAGTGAGAAAGGTGAACAAGACTGCTATGGGCATCAAGTTTTCAATCAACATGGAGAAGAAAAGTGTTAGCACAGGGGAATACCTAGGGTTCAACGCTCAAGAGCGCACCAACAAAACCCTAACTACCAACCCTTTCGGAAACACCTGCGAAGCAGATGAAGTCTCACCCGAGGTAGAGGCAGGGGTGGTTGCAGGACTCAGACGTCTGCAACCTTAGTTGGGACATAGATTTGTAATTATATTGTTTAGCAATTACCTAGTATAGATTATCCATCAATATTCAACCCTTAGGATACTTCACAGATGGAACAGAGCATCGAAGTAAGTACTTATATCTAATATGATTCAACACTTAGCTACAGAAAGATAGATTAGATTCGGTAGATCAAGCACTAAGCAATTTATATATCAGATCTAACATTCATTCATATCTCATAAGAACAAAGCATAAATAGATCTATCTAAACACATCAAGTCATTTAGCATCAGATCAAAGCACATAGCAAAAAACACAAAGTTACCATGGTTCACCCCCACCTTGGGTCTATGTCCACAAAGTCTTCTTATTTATTATCTCGGTCAAGAAGTTACAGCACAAAGCTCCAATAATCCTTACTTTTCACAGGATATAATATCTACGCAGCTTGCTAGATCCTTCTTCCTTGCACTTTGACACAAAACTACAACAACTTGCATTGAGCTCTGCAAGCCTCTTACAATCATGCACAGAGAACTTACAATATGCATCAGATCACACAGATCCAACTACTAGCACTAATCAATCAGCTATACATCACATAGATGTACTACGATCCTCATATTTCCTAAGTATCTATTTATATATTACAAAAATGGGCCTAAGCGTGGGTAAACCCATGGGCCAAGTCACTCACATGTGACTCATCTTGAGTCACTCTGGTCTGATCAATTCCGCCTCGAATGGCTCGAGTTTGGCTCGAGATTATTCGATCTGCTGCAGTGTGACAACCTCTTGCTCAGTGAATTCCTGGATCACTGTGTTGTTTACTATCCCTTCCATGCATTGTTATGCGGTGATGACAACTTGTTCAAGCTTGGCTCCCTGGCTTGCAACTTTGGTGAATAGTTGGCATGCCTTTTCTTGGATTGTTTGAAGTCGTTGGGAGACTTCCATCACTTTACTTCATAGTGTGTGTACATGTCGTTGGGCTGTGCATTGTTCTGCAAACCTCTTCATTCTTTCGACTGGGGTCAAGGACTTCATCTGCGCCTATAGCATGTCTGCATGCTGCGTTGCTTCTTGGAGATGTATCTCCAATGCCTGCAACTCTGGATTCTCTATGAGGTTCTCAAGAGTTTGGGCGCTTCTAGCGCACAACTGCTTGTATTCCAAGGCAAAGGTTTTTAGTCAGTCGACTGCGCTACGGGTAGTTTCCTCCCTTAGATATCTTATTTCTTGAGGAGTCTCTGGAACGGTACGAATTTCTATATCTGTGATGCGCTGCTGAAGTTGTTGGATTACTTCTTCGAGTTGTGTCACCTGCTATGGAACACGTTCTTCAATATTTACTTCTATGACCATCACAGAGCGAAGTGCTTTGTGAACCCTTTCCTATACTTCAAGTTGATCTTCTAGCAACTGTTCGTTTTCCTCATCCCACTTCGCTTTCAGAGAAATATTTTCCTATTCTTCCTTGCTCTGTTGTTATAGAAGGGCGCTCTGTACTTGTGTTAAAGCATGGGTGGATTGCGTTGTGTCTTCTTGAGCTCATCAAAGGTGAGCTTCGACTTTATCGACGATCTGGTGTAATTGGGTGGGCTCATCACCTGTTCCTGCTATGTCAAATGTCAAGGGTGCCTTAGAAATTGCTCAGCTGGACTGGAGTGTCTGCTGCACTTCTTGAAGTTCACCCTTGATTCGGCTGAATACCTCCTCCTTCTTTTATTCTTTCTTTTTTGCAATCTCTATTGAAGCATCATTCAACTCAACAACTAAAAAGTCGAAGTCATACGGTGTGAGGGTGGTCTTGAACGTAGTCCAGGTGGCCTTGGTTTTCTTTCGGGATGAGGGCTTTGTTGGGGAAATCTTCCTTTTCTTAGAGGGATCCTCCTCCTCTCTAGGTGGAGTAACCTCGCCTTTGTTTTGCTCGACTTCTGTCCCACCTAGTTCTTCACCATCACCTCCCTGTGCAGGTGAGATCGAAGGGGTCTTCGTATATGTGCTACAGACATTTTGAGCTTCACTATCCTTCTTAGTCTTACTTGGTTCAGGTGTATCTAGCATAGCTTCAGGGATTTCCATGTTGGACATTTCTGTGGGGTCTGTTTGAACAAGGAGGTTCGTTGACCATTCCTTGGTAATCTGCTCCAAGTCTTCTTCGGTCAACTTGTAGTATGATTGGAACTATTGTTTGTGTTCATCAACGTGTGCTGTGATATAGGTGAAGTGGTGGTCCGTGCTGAATTTTATCAAAGGTCTAAACCTATGAAGTGTGCTTGAAGTGATGCGCGGTGTAGACTGGATTGCATTCTTCAATTGGTTGTAACTTGTAATAGGCGTGGAAGACGACATTGGACTTCCACTGCTTGTTCATGTCGTTGGAGTACCATAGTGTACAAAACTTCATGGAAAATGGTTCGAAGGGTTTGATCTCTAGAAAAGTGGCACCTTCTGGTAGCTCCCAGGTGATGAAAGCGATTATTATTAGCAACCAACTGAAGTGGAACTCATACCCTTGGTCTTGTGCTTCTCTGCAATCAAGATCTAACTGGTTTACAAGATACTGTGCCCAGTTCATCTGTAGTCCCTCGGTGCATTTCCTTGCGAGGTCAACTACGAATCCAGTCACCTATATTGGTCTATTCTTGCAAACTAGCTTGCCCGTGATCAACATACAGGAAAGGAGCACTATGCCACTCTGGATAGAGGCTACCTTTTAGCCTCGCGTTCCCTTCTCAACATTGCCATAAGTTTCTTTTATCTTCTATGTGAGTGCTCCGTCTGAGGTCTTTCCTGGGTAAAATTCCTTTGGGTTAGGGCCTTGCATACTAAGTCCTATGATCTGATTGATCAAGGTCGGATCTACAGTGATGCGACGGTCCAACCATAAATATCTTCTGTGGTAGCAGGACAACAACAACTTGACGCATGCGTTGACTTCCTGGTGTCTGCTAAAGTGAGGGATCTTCATTACATAAGGAAATGTGGACTATGCGAGGTTCTGGGTCCATGAATGTGGGACAATCTTAGAATTCTTGCCTTTGGTTCTGGTTAAGTACTTATGTGGAGCTAACATGCTGTAAGGTTTACGATCTCCAAGGTTAAAATCACTCATTTTTAGTGTTGTGAACTTATCCTGATTAGCACAGACTGGACGCACCCCTTTCAGAAGGTACGCAATGATCAATGCATACTTGAATTCTCGAGGTACATTGTCACGGTTGATGGCACTGCTTAGAGGTGGTAAATAAGTTGGTAGAATGTGTGGGATAAGCTTGGCATTTGCGATGTAATCCTTGTGCTTAGTTCTTTTTTCTGCACCGGCTCGAGATGTCCCTGCTTGAGCAGTTGATGGGGAGGCATGTACTCCTGTCGTGGATGATGCTTGGACACCGATGGATATTCTTATTTCCAACATGACTCTCTCAGCCATTAAGTCAATCAAAACTTCTTCAACTACCTTCTCAGCAGCGCTGAGCTCATCCGACATACAATCTTGGGTTGGTTAGCTCGAGTGTGAAAATAAATTTAGAGACTATAGTGAATAGTATGGAAGCAAGGCAATGATCACAGGGTGAAGTAATCTCAAGTTTCGGGCTCAATTTCTCACTTAGCAAAAAGTATTTTCGGTGCGTGGCACGATGAACTAAGAGGGAAACTTAGCAATGGTCTACTTACAATGGTTATGAGTGTTGGAGTTACTTTACATAGACCTAGGATTTATTTTTCCTAAGGTTTTTATTTTTTCATTAGTCATAATTAGTCATTATCCAGTCTCCTATATTTTAGGAGAGAATATTCCACCTGGAGAATATTCTCTTTCAGTTCACACTTCAGTTTGACTAGTTGAGTTGAGTTTAGATGTTGCATTGGGATCATCACCATGCTAATTCGACCTTGCCTTGGTATCATCACCAAAGTGGCGCATTAGCCTTGATTGATTTAGTTAACTCCTCACTACGTTCTGTTCAGTCAGTTAACTGAAGACTAGTTGACTAGTTAACTCAACTAGGTGGCAGTTCACTCCCGTAACTGTCTGAGAGACTAGAATAGGTGGAATTTCACTCCCGTAACTGCTGGTGTGTGTCCAGATCACTCTAGACCACCACTATGGTGACTTGGTTCACCTCAAGTTGAACTCATTGATTTATACAGAGTATATCATGTGTAAATTATTCATTATTCATAACGGTTAATGAGAATTCT
>JZKD02S0146105.1:99832-119828 GCA_000966675.3 Picea glauca
TGGTGACAAAACCAATGCAACATCTAAACTCAACTCAACTAGTCAAATTGAAGTGTGAACTGAAAAGGAATATTCTCCAGGTGGAATATTCTCTCCTAAAATATAGGAGATTGGATGATGACTAATTATGACTAATGAAGAAATAAAAACATTAGGAAAAAGAAATCCTAGGTGTGTGTGAAGTAAATCCAACAATGAGGCTACATTAATTGATGTTATGTCTGTATGGCATGGTCTAACGGTCTAGTGGCGAGCCATAAAAGAATTCCGACCCATTCGGAGTGGCATTCAAATGGTTATATTGTTATCGGACTAATAGGTAAGTGCAGACACTAACAGATCTCCCTAGATCCACCTAGATCTAAAACAAAACAGGACAGGACGTGACTCTTTCTCTAAGTTATGACCATTGAACTAGCTAGTAGGGATGAACAAGTAACATACCTTTGTATCGCTTCCTAGGGTCTCTATTGCTCCCGCTTCTCTCCAATGCTCTCGTGAAGCCAAAATCAAGACAACACAAACCAACCAAAGTGAAGATAGAAAAATATATTCAATTGTCAACTTATGTGTATGATCAAGGAATTACACAATAAAGTGAGAATAGCTTTATGGGAAAGGGACATATCGTTGTATCATATTAATGGAAAGTAGAAGATTACAACCTGATCGCCTTGATGTTGCAAGCTTCCTTTCGGTGGATCTTGGCTCCAACACACACACTTTCTCAATCCTTGTATGAAGAAGATCAAATCCTCTTGATAGACTTGCTAGAGTCTCCAAGCTCCTATTCAAGTTAGGTCCTTCACACAATTTTTTCACCAAGTCTCCAATGAATCTTGCTTAACCTTTTCCATGAGAATTCCATCAATATATAGGAGCGAATGAGATGGTTACTTAGATAAGAATGATCCCACAATATCAGGGAATCCAATACAAGGATAACCATTCGAATGCCAACCCATTCTTCTAGAAGATTCCCTTCTAGAAACATCGAGAATTCATCTTTTTCCAAGCTTTAGAGAAGGTTCTCACCCTAGCTATGTAACACAGTGCGATAAGTTCACACCCTAGCTTAAAGAAGCCGGCAAGAATGGGTCATTCTCGCACCCTAGTATATTAGCAACCTGTGAACTATCTTCAAAAGTATGTTTTCTGAGAAGAGATGAATGTCTCTTTTCTCTGGAGAAAGTTCTTATGAAGAGCCTGAGTACACCATCATCAATACACCGTCATGATGACCAAAATCATGGGTAACAGAATGCCCCCCAAAGTATGAGGCTGGAATCAGTGACAGCTGAAAGACTTTGTAAGCTGCATGTGTGTGTCGGAAACCAGGAGCGCACCTAGTCGGAAACCTGCGAACAACGAAGCATCTGCAGAATATCATATATATTAATTCTGAGGTAGGCATTCCAATACTCAGATCACAGACAGATGACATTGTAGACATAGGTCATGGCCACCAATCATACACTGTGGATCCATGCCGTCAAAATATAGCATAGCCACCAGGAATACACTGTGGATCTATGCGAGAAAATTCAATTAAGATGACATAGCCACGAGACATACAAAGTGGATCTATGTGTCGCAATTTATACATATTCCATCACAACCTGGACAAGGAGATGATATCCAGGGTCTTCAATCTCATCGCCCAAAAGTACGAATCTAACCATGTGATTACATGTGTCGAAGTTGAACATGATAGAAACCACTTGATTACCGATCATTGATGAAAACGTTAACAAGTACGATGGAAATCACCATTGATGTCAATGACTCCCAAGGTACTCTAGTACAATCCATTGAATGTGAATGAATGAGTTGAGGTCAAACATTCGATGGAATCTTTCGATCAGGGGTCAATGATGTAAACCCACTGTCGAAAGTGAGGAAACTTGCCATTGAGGCATGTAAGTTCCAAGGTACCAAAGAATTTCTAAGTCTTGATTCCGGATAATGAGCTGAAGTCAATGGAACAAAACTCGTCATAGGAGGGCCTTGATGTATCCCCCATCAATGACATGAAATGAGTAACAGGTTTTGAAGGTGAAACATAGTATGATATAAGTTGAACTGGACACAGGGAAGGCCGACACGGAAAGAATGGACAACTGCAGATGGTCGACTCAATAGAGGTTTCAGATGAACTTCTCTTGAACATATGAACGACACGACCAATGATTTGGCAGCATTGACTCAAAGACGACACAAGGAATGACCTTGTAGCAAATCGAATGAGAGACAAATGGATTTCCCAAACCGACTTCAAATAATGAATAGGGGGTGTCATGTTCAAGAGCAACACTTACTGCCATTAATACGAAGATGATAACATATCCCTTTCCCAAAATCCCCCCACCATATCTGGTGAGTACCTCTTTATTTTTACGCAAGCTTGAGGAGGATAACATATGCTTGTTGATGTAAGCTCATCCTTCGGACGAGTCCCTCAGAGTATGTTTAACGAACCCGAAGAAGGAGTGGTTCGGTCCCATCACGGGTCTGTCGATGTTTGTTTAACGAGTCCAAAGATAGAAAAACTGAAGGTTTTTCATGATTATAGAGTTTGGAAAAAGACTTAAAAGAGAACTCTCTCAGTTCCTTTTTCGTAAAATAGTCTGATGAGACCGAAAAAATGATAAATTATCGCCCAACAGACGCTTTCTTCAAATACTTTATTGAGCGTGAAAATAGCAAGGTCGTTCGACTATCTTTTCATGTTTAGAGAGTCTGAAAAGAGCTTAAAGAGGACTCCAGGGGGGTTCCTTTTTCGTATAACCTTGTTGAGCCCGAAAAAGTGATAAAAGTATGCTCGATCATGTTCTCATATATTTTCGAGTGTGAGAACGAACAAAGACTTAGCTCGAGGTTTTGTGCAAAAAACCATGAAAAACAATCAAAACATGCGATGAAAAAAGAAAAATTATGTCCACATCCCTATTACATGAACATTGAAGACTGAAGTCATTATGCCTGCAAAAGTTACACTCAAAAGGGCATTAGGGTTTAGGTTTTAATCAATAAATAATTATAGAACTCCAAATAATATGGTAAAAGGAAATATAAAGAAGTAAAAACTCTTATTACCATATCATTTTCACTTTTCCACTATTTGAGCCCCAAAACCCCTCTTTTACCCTCGAAATTCGGCGTCAGATTGCGGGAGTTACGAGCATCCATTCGACGATCCGTCAGTGATAGTGAGGTAGGCTTTTGGTCCTCTACTCTTTCATGGTTTAAATTTACATTTTCATTGGTTAAAAAATCATTTTTGAGTTGGTTTTGTGAGCCCTACTTGCGCTCAGCCATTCTCGCAGGTGGGCTACACGGGACCTGCGAGAATGGGTCATTCTCGCAGGTGAGCCCATAGCAGCCTGCAAGGTTCTTGCACTGTGCCTAAAGGGCACCTGCGAGAACTGCAAAGCATAACAAATTTTAATTTTTTTCTCAATGAAAGAAAACCAAATTGTGAGTAGAGTTACTAATCTTCTTTTTGTGCTTCTTGTATAGGTAGTTGGCCATCACAATGGTCTTGGAATGGAGTGAAAGGGAGAACGAAGAAGACAATGCCATTGCTGGAAATAATCCACCCACTATTGCTGCTTTGAGAAACTGTGGCCTTCTGAAGTACTTTTGTATCCCGGGCATGAGGGCCCAAGTCAGGTTATTAGAGTACCTTGTGCGTATGTGGGATCCCGATCAGCAGGTATTTCATGTAGGGGTCCACACACTGTCCATAGATATTGAGGACATTTACTTCTTGACTAGACTGTCACGGCGTGGGTACCACGTGAGCCTAACTGGTAGCAGAGGTGGCGGGCTGCCCATGAGTGAATACTGTCGTTTACATTGTGTCCCAGAGGCAGAGAGGAAGAAAGGGAAAGTAGTTATTTGGAGAGTGCCGGATTTGACCCTCCGCACTATTTTGTACACCATTTCTCGCATGGCTGAGAGCTCCGCTCCTCACATGGCGCTCCAGAGTTACTTTCAGTATGCCATAGAGTGTACTAAACCTCGGGTTTTTAACTGGACAGATGCAGTGTTTTGTAGCATGAAAAGGCAGTTTACCAAATGCATGCGAGGCAACCTGAAGCAATTCAGGTACGGCTCTTTGTTAGTGTCCTTCTTTCTTGAGCAGGTTCTGTTACTGAGGCTATAAGTTGAGTGGAATTTGTCGGCTCCCAGAGATCCAAGAATGCTGAGATGGTGTCAGCTCATGGCCCGGCACGTAGCGGGACCAATCATCAAGTATGATGATACCTTCTTCGACTGGTTGCAACCACAGATGTTGATGGTCGATGATTATGCTTATGCTGAGTTGGATTTCCGAGGAGATCCAGAATTATTCCTGCTGGAGGATGCTCAGTGGGGGGAACTTGGTAAGAAGTACACAATTTTTTCCTTTTTTAAATGTTTTTGTGAAGTTTTATCATATGTAAATGTTTTTATATGTTCGTTCAAAGTCTAAATACAAAATTCATTTTTGATGACATAGATGTAGGACCTTACCGACCTCCTGGTACTTCTCCTATTCAACGGCGAGGAGAGGTAGCACCAGTGCCAAAATGGGAAGCTGGGGATTATCAAGCAGTGGAACAAAACCTAGAGGGTTTGACAGCAGATATTCCAGACATGCCTCTTGGAGAGGTTCCACGACGTGATCAACGTCATACAGTAGGAGTGTCAGAGTCCATGAGTCGAATGCTCCGTAGAGTTTCCCGGGAAGTCATGTGTTACCGTGAACGTCATCCATGACGTCACTTTGTAGAAGCTGTGAGCTTCAGATTTTGACATTTTGGTCTTCGGACAAAACTTTTTGTGAAAAACTTTTTGATCGTTATATATACAGATGGCTTCTACCGGTTGATCTTGTGTTGTGTGAAAATTGATGTGGTTGATTTATAAATGATCCAAATGTCTATCTAATACATAATTAACCAATGCATCAGTTAATGTATTTAGACATCCAGGAATATGGTGATATTCAATATAATAAAAATAACGTTCCAAGTGGCGAATTCGCAAATACACCCATAACAAAGTAGGACTTCGAATAGTATAGACATTACTTAACTGTAGTACTACCAGCTATGAATCGAGTCACACAACCAAATGACGGATCCCGAGCGAAATAGCATCAATCAAAAATTTGATAACAACGCTATACTCTGCAATATTGTTGGTCGCACGGCCGAGACACACACCTCGTAAGGAGACAAGTTCATTTGTAGGGGCGTAAATAGCCCATGCAGTGGAAGCAAGGTTCTGAGTACTACGGCTAGCGCCATCAGCGAAGCCAATATAGGGTAGCGAAGACTCCGACATCTGGAAATCAAACACAACATCACATGAAGGCAGAGACCAGATAACGACAAAAGCAAGCTATAGTAACACACAAGAAGTATGATACAACAAAAATACAAGTACTTGTGCACAGGTGATCTTATGCATAGTACTTCTTCAAGTACAACCCATTTCTAGGTTCACTTAAAGGGATACCATCGTAATCTACTAACTCATAAGCCCCTTTTTCCAAAACTCGTCGAACGATATAAGGACCTCGCCACATGGCTTCGAATTTTCCAGCTCCTAGCATATCTTGATCTTGTTCATAGAGGAGAACGAGATCTCCTTCGGAGAAAACGCGAGGCTTGACATGTTTGTCGTATTGGGCCTTGACACATTTTTTCTGAGTTTCTATGACTAGGGTAGCATCGCGTTGATTTTCGTCTAATCGCATAAGATACAATAGACGTTCTTCCTCAACAGAAGTGTTGGGTAGGAGTTACACAACTAGTTTTAAAGAGGGTATCTCACATTCAATCGGGAGAAAGGCTTCCAAACCATAGACTAACCGGAAAGGTGTAAACCCAGTAGCTGACTTGACGAATGTCTGGTAAGCCCACAATGCTGAAAACAACATTGTGTTCCAACTTGTTTTGTGAATTCCTATCATTCGTCGGAGCATAGTTATAAGAACTTTGTTAATTGCTTCGACTTGGTCGTTGGCTTGTGGGTAATAGGGCGTTGAGTTTTCATGGTGAAGACCCAACTTTTCAGTAAGTTCGGACATCATGAAGTTTTGAAAGTGGCTATCGTGATCAGTGACGATAGCCTGGGGAACACCAAAACGAGCTATGATGTGATTAAAAATGAATAATTCTACAGTCTTTCCAGTGTTCTCAAATGTAGGCATCGCCTCAACCCATTTCGTAAAGTAATCTACAGCTACAATGATGTACTCATGCCCCCCCGGCCGAGTGAGGGTGACATGTCATGAAATCGATGCCCCATTTCGCAAAGGGACCAATGGAGACCATAGGCTGAAGAGGAGAGGGATGTGACTGTATCTTGTTGTTATAGGTTTGGCAAGCACGACATTTTTGAATGGCGATTATGCAGTCGTGAAATAAAGAAGGCCAAAAATACCCTGCCCGTAAGATCTTTTGGGCAGTAGCATACCCAGACATATGACCACCACAGGCTCCAGAATGGCAGTCATTCAAAGATCTCTCGGCCTCGTCGAATGTGAGGCAGTGTCGAAAAATAGAGTCAATCCCCCGACGATAAAGAGTATCCCCGAGGATAATATATTGAAGAGCTTGGTATCGTATTCGACGTCGCTCAGTACTGGACAAAGTTGGCCAGAAAGTCTAGGTTTGGAGATATATAATGAGATCACCATGCCAAATATCATCAGTGCTAATGAGGAAAAGGGATTCATCGGGTAATGAATCAGCTGCTACATTTTCCGTTTCAGAATAGGGAAAGTTGCATATCAACTCGGAAAACACTAAGGAATTTTTAGACTTGGCGCTTTCGAATTCCAAGTCAAACTCATGGAGTATCACAATCCATTTGGAGTATTTTCCCCCTAGCAATTGACATGTGAGAATGTGTTGCATAGGGTTGCAATTAGAAATCACTATAGTCTTGCGCGAGAGGATATAGCGCCGAAAGCGTTCGACGGCTTGGATGGCAACCAAGGCCAGTTTTTCAACATGTAAATACTTGATTTCGATAGGCGTTAGACTTCGACTCAAGTAGTAAATCACATGTTCATCGTTAGTATCATCTTCTTGGACGATAACCATACCAATGGTGTAATCCGTGGCAGCAAGGTAAAGGAAATAATCATGATTGTAATCGGGGGGAAAGAGAAGTGGAGCACGCGTTAGGGACAATTTCAAACCTTCGAAAGAATTATTAGCGATTGAATCCCATACGAACTCAGACCCTTGTTTTAATAATTGCGTAAATCCACATGTTATCTCAGCGTAATTTGGGATAAAACGACGAAGAAAGTTTTCTTTCCCCTGCAAACTTTGTAACTGGCAAAGTGTAGAAGGAGGAGGGAGATTAAAGATGGCCTCAACCTTTAAAGGATCCACCCAGATCCCTTGACGCAAAACGATAAAACCTAGAAGTCGGTCGGATTCCAAGAAAAAAATGCACTTGTGAGGATTCAAGCGGATACGGTAGAACCGAAAACAGACGAAAATGGCTCGGAGGTGTCTTGGATGATCGACTCGGCTCATAGAATGAGCAGGTAAGTCGTCAAGATATGGTTGCACGATGTGTTTGATATCATGGAAAGCATAAGACATAACGCATTGAAATGTTGTGCCAGTGTTCTTGAGACCGAAAGGGAGTTTCCGATAGGCAAAGGTACCCCAAGGACAAATAAAAGTAGTCTTATGTTGATCCTCAGGAACAATTTTGATTTGATTATACCTGGAGAAACCATCCATGAGGGAGAAGATTTCACTCCCGGCGCAATCGTCGACAATCTGATCAATGAAGGGGGTAGGAAAGTTGTCCTTGGGACAAGCTTTGTTGATATCCCTATAATCAACGCATACACAAATCATACCTTATTTCTTGTCAATCAAAACAAGATTGGAAACCCAATCAGTGAGGGCCAGTGGGTAAATAAAGTCGGCTTTAAGAAGTTTTTCAACTTCAAGCTTGATAGCAGCCGCTTTACAGGGGTGAACCGGACGAAGGCATTGTCGGACGGGTTTAACGTCCGAATATGTCTTGATCTCATGAATTACAATGTCAGGATCGGTACTCGGCATTTCTTCGTAGCTCTAGGAAAAAACATCATGAAACTCTTTGAAAAGTGACATGTAGGTGGCGATTTCATCGGGGGAACACGAAGCTCCGATGTGCACATTTTCGACAACTCCAGGTTTGATGGATATGTTGATGGGAATAGTGGGTGAGATGTTGTTTAAGTTCCCTTCGGAAAACACATTGTGTGTGGACTCGGGAACGGTTGAAATCACAACAACGGTCGACGAAGTCGATATCCATTGGTAGTTCTCGATGGTATGTTGCTCCAGAAAAAGGATGGAATGGTGATGACCATCATCCCAAGGGGTGTCCTCCATGACAGGCATGATCATCTCGTCAGTGGGAAAAATGACATGGAAAGGATCTGGAGATAACTCATCAAGAGAAGAGAGAGGAGGGGTTGCCGATTGAATGGCCTAATAGGAGGATTCAACTGGACTTAATGGCATTTCGTCGTTGTAACGAAGATAATCTCCAGGGTCAGGTACTATCCATGGGTCATGAGACGTAGGAAGTTAGGGAATCGAGGTGGAGATCATATTGATTGAAGCAACGAACGAGCGTGGATTATCGGGCGACATAATGGGGAAAGTACCCATTAACGAAGAGTCTTTAATAAGTCCCACACCGACACTCTCGTAACCTGGTGGGGTTTTAGAAATGAACGGTACATTGCCAGTATGGGAATCGGAGTTAAAGAAGGATAATTGGTTGACATTGACGACCTTCCCTTGATGCGGGAAACGTACCACATGGAAAAGGGTCGACACAACTGTGCGCATAGAATCGATCCAGCTGCGGCCAAGCAAAAGATTGTAATCAAGGGGAGCGTCGAAGACTTCCACTTCAACTTGGACCATTTTTCCTTCTAGCGTGATGGGAAATGAAGGAAGGACACCGTAGGGATTAAAACTAGAGCCATTGAAGGCTTTGAGAGTATTTTGGGATTCGTTCAAAGGGGGAGAGCCAATGGATTTCCAGCAAGTAAGAGACATGACACACGTCGAGGCACTCTCATTGATAACGGTTCGACAAATGTTTTTGTCAGAGACAATCACTTGGATCTGGAACGCGAGTTGAGGGGGTAACCTTGGAATGTGATCTTCCAAGTCAAAGATTATTAAATTTGTATCTGTCGGATCAATTCCATCGATAGCTTTCAACAGTTCCTTCCATTGTGTGGGACAACTTTGAAGGACTTCAAGGGATGACATCGTAGAAGGTGCCTGGGCCAGATCTTCAACAATGCTGTAGTTCCGGGCAACACGAGTATGAGAATTGAAAGCCGACTTTCAAACGACGCCCTTTGGAGGGGGTCGAAGAATTGTGTCAAGGCCCGGTCATTCGAGATGAAGAGGACCATTGGTAGGTGGAGTCAGAGGAGAGGGTTGGACCAATGAAGAAGGTAGATCATCAACCTTCTCTTTAGAGGGAGAGTAATCTCTGGCTCGAGTGGTGAGTGCAATATCATTTTTATTTGAATCACCAGTACACATCAAGACATAAGATGTAGTAAAAGATGAGGGTTGGTCATGAATGACCAACTGAGCCTGTTGTTGAGACGGGAAGGGTTGGGACAAAACGGCTGGAGCAAGTGGTTTTGGAGCTCCTTGAAGGAACTTAGTAACCTCGACACGTCGTGGACAATCCTTCGTGTAGTGATCATCACCATAGATAAGGCAAGGGTATCGTGGTTTGCACTTATCCCAATCATCAACAGGGGTAGTTTTGGTTCGCTCTGCTTGAGAAGTATTTTTGTCCTCCTTATTCTTGCCCCTTCCCTTTTTGGATTTGTTTTTACCGGCTGGGGTAGATTGAACTGCATTTACCTCAAAAGTCTTGCCGATGGGAGGGGCAGGAGACAGAGCATTTTGAACATTAGAATAAGTAGGTTTGGGGTTTGTTCTTGAGGTGGAATGTGGTTGGGCCTGGAAAGTTCCAATCACACCGTCGGCTGCATGTGAAGCAGCTGGAGTAGTTGCAGTGGCGGAAGTGGAAGGATGAGGTAAGTCAGGTAGTAAATCGTAAAGGGTACGAATTTGTGAGTAAACGAGATCAAGATATTGAGCACGATTGATGTCCTGCTCTTCCGTGACTACTCCACCCATGGCAATATCACGACCTATGCCATTCACAAATGATTTTGTGAACCATTCTGCCAGCAACTGATCGGTGAGTTCGAATTTAATGAGACGTCGTCTCCATTGCCACTCATGAATGTGATCAGATATATGAGTGGATTTACTTTGTTTGAAGGAACTCAAAATCTCGGTCCCCGTTTCATAACGGATTGGTAACTGGTAGTGTGTGAGGAAATCCATAGCTAAGGTGTTGAAGTCAACGAAAAAACCTCATGGTAGTTCGATATACCACTTCCTAGCAGAACCTGTGAGGGTTCATTGAAAAAGACATAAACGAATAGAGTCATCCATTAATGAGTTGGATGAACACCAGAGGTGAAAGGTCATGACGTGATTGTTTGGGTCCTCTCCCGCCTTTCCATCAAATTTAGGGATATCCGATGGTAGTTTGGCGGGTATAGCAGGCCATTAGGGAGAGTGATGAATTGGATCATTTAAAATCCTTGACAAATCTAGAAGATCCAAAGTGGCCAAAAAGGGTAATTGTCGATTCACCTGCGAGTACTGGTGGCTTTGGGGAGGAAGCCCTGTTGGCAAACCAGTAGGACCATAAGCAGTCTACATATAATGTGAAGACCCAAGCAGATTCGGTGGTGGTTGAAGAGGATAGTAGCTCATGGGATTGTACCCTAGAACATGGACGTGAGTTTGAGCAGTTGAGCCCCAAATAAGATTGAAGGAACCTGGATATGGTTGGCCCATACTAGGGGGTATAATGGATGTAGCTGGAAATTGTTGCCCCCCAGTCGATTGAGGAGGATGTTGTATCAACTGATTCCAATACTGGGCCAAGGAAAGAGGTATGTTTTGTCCATAAGGTGGGGTCAGTCCTCCTATCGAAGGTGGTGTTCCAATTGGGGGAAGCGTTCCAATTGGGGGTTGTGTGCCAATAGGAATTTTCCCACAGAGAGGGGGTTGATTCATGCCACCTTGATGAAGTTGTCCACCAACGGGAATCTGGTAAGTTGGTGTGAATGACAGAATAGTGCCACTAGGATTAAGACTGCCAGTAGAAGACGAGGAAGGTCCTCCAAAAGGAAATTGAGGGAGTGTCGGAATAAAACCAGGAAGAGAGTGCCCAGAAGAAGAGGGACCACCAGGAGAGTCAGATGGAGTTGGGGGAGGAGTTGAAACGGAAGCATTCAACGCACGGTATCCAGGCAGTAGTTTCGGGTTGATATTGGGCGTATGCGGTGTGCTGATGGGAGCGAGACTTACCGCAGTAAACCCAGTTTGAACACTCGTAGTATCTATGTGATGGGCCATTTCAATAGGGATGGTAAAGCGATAGGAAGTAGTAAACGATACTGTCTCTGGACTAGAGATTTCAAAAATCACAGGTGGGGTGATTTCGGAAATCACAGGTGAGCCTGGACCAAAAAGGTCCCGTCGAAAAACGCCCGTAGACCAAAAAGGATCTTGGTCCCCAGGTCCAGTCGGAGATCCAGAATACACAACGATTAAGTCTCCGGAAGAGTTGGCTCGCATAAAACGTCGCTCAGAATCAGGGTGAAGTCGAAAGTCCTCTCGAGTATTAGTAATTTGAAAACATTCTAGAGAGTCAGTTAGTTCCACTTGTGGCATGGTAACATCTTGGACGTCACTTTGCTGAGAAGAGCCTTCAGGTGAACTTGTAGGCAAGGGTTGAGAACCTTCCGTATGCTCTGGAGACAAACCCTGCATTCTACGGGAACGACATGGAGGATCTATTGTGAACGAGTTACAAACTTCACGAAGAAAATCGTATGGTCAACTTTGGTAAACAAACCACACGCACTAGTAAACAAAATCTAGGAAACAACACCAAGCAAACAAGACCTTCTAATTCCGAAGTCACTAGTTGGTGATGAAATCCAACGTCGCAACAACAAGATGAGAAGGGGCTGGGCTATGGTGGAAAAGTTACGTTGACGACCTGCTTAATGGAATTACACCCTGGTGCAAGCTCCCACACATAATCGTGGGTATACCCTCCAAGGAGCCTGAGTGAGTTTGGCCAACGTCAATTCCAGGTACCATGAAGACTTTCCCCTTCACAGTGACCCTGTGTAAGACCCTAGAAAGATAGGCCGCTAAGGTTACCACTGACAACAATAAAGCCTTGGGGGACAGTCGACAGTCTGATTCACACGCAAGGGCAGGGTATCTAGCCCGAAATCAACTCAAAAGGATTCCACTCATCATTGTGGGTATACCTCCGAGTGACCCCCATAATACGTGCAATCTCTACACCGATATCAAAAAAGCAGGGTGAGTAACTCTGTCAATATCAATGCGACCTCGTGTTTGACCCTTGTGTGAGAAGGGCTTCCTAGGACAAGATGTCGTAAATGGAATTTGACACTCCCTAACACAAGATGCTATTGTGTGTTTCGTGCTTTGGAGAGTGTACTTCTCTTCCTACTCCAAAGTGCTAGCCTAGCTAAATATTGGTGTAATAGAGCCCTAGAAAAGAGTTACTAGTTAAATTTTATGATTGCGCAATGTTATTAGGGGTTGTTTTTACTCAAAGGAAACAGAGGTGAAACTGATGTTGTATAAGACTCTGACCCAATGATGCATTGATAAGAATGAAATATAGCAATTTTCGTTCAATGAATCCTATGTACGAGAGGGAAAGAGAAGTTTTCCGGATCAAACTTGAACTACAATACACAATTTCCTTTAAAATGCAATCGCAACAAATCACGCAAGAATAACAATTCTCTTTTGTGTCTTTTTCAATAATTGCAACATTTAATTTTCAATACTTTCGAAGATGAAAATGATTTTTGAAAGAAAAACATTTGTTCACTTTTCAAAAAGGACCTACACCATGATGGTGAGAGTGCAGAAAATCAAAAACCAATGAACAAGCAATAGATAAAAAACCCAAACCACTCTTTCAATGGAAACAAAAATAACGAGAAAACCAAATTTGTCTTGTCAATTACATGAGAAAAATGAGTTTTCAAACAATGAGCAAATGAGAAAGACAAAGAAACTCGACTTTCAACTGATCACCAGTTCTTAACCAAGCAAATGCACTCAGATGCCAAAATCAGAGAGGATATCTTTGCAAAGAAAAGTCAAGAAATGAAAGTCAAGGAAAAAGTGACAGGAAAAGCCTTGATTTCCTAAGACTGTTTGTGCACAATAAAAAAGACAATAGAACATCAACCAAAGGTCCACAAAGGTCTAGTTAGGCATTTATAATGATCTGGGCAGTTGATCATGCCAAAGTCTTAGAGAAAAAACTGTGAAAAACTGGGTTCGCAGGCTGAGAGTGTTACACAGTGCGAGAATAGGTGATTCTCGCAGGTGAGCTTTGAGCAGAGTGAGAGAACCTCGCACTAAACCTCAAGGAAGGGTGTGAACTCAGTATATTCTCGTAGGCTATTGTGAAGTGCAATGTGAGAATGTCTAAAACTAATCAAATTTTTGGGAAAAGACACAAAATTTGAAGAGGCCTCTGGACCTAGAGGGTCTATCAGGGTATCTTGAAGAATCAGAGATTGATATGAATGGAGAAAGGTAAGGCAGGAGAAAATGGACAAGGAAAAATACCAAAAACCACAAAGAAAATGGATGATCCCCAGTGGAGTCACCAATTTTGTTATCGGACTAATCGGTAGGTGCAGACACTAATAGATCTCTCTAGATCCACCTGGATCTAGAACAAAACAGGACATGACGTGACTCTTTCTCTAAGTTATGACCATTGAACTAGTTAGTAGGGAGGAACAAGTAACATACCTTTGTATCGCTTCCTAGGGTCTCTGTTGCTCCCGCTTCGCTCCGGTGCTCTCGTGAAGTCAAGATCAAGACAACACAAACCAACCAAAGTGAAGATAGCAAAATATATTCAACTGTCAACTTATGTGTATGATCAAGGAATTAAACAATAAAGTGAGAATAGCTTTATGGGAAAGGGACATGTCCATGTATCATATTAACAGAAAGTAGAAGATTACAACCTGATTGCCTTGATGTCGCAATCTTCCTTTCGGTGGCTCTTGGCTCCAACACACACACTTGCTCAATCCTTGTATGAAGAAGATCAAATCCTCTTGATAGACTTGCTAGAGTCTCCAAGCTCCTATTCAAGCTAGGTCCTTCACACAATTCTTTCACCAATTCTCCAATGAATCTTTCTTAACCTTTTCCATGAGAATTCCATCAATATATAGGAGAGAATGAGATGGTTACTTATATAATAATGATCCCACAATATCAGGGAATCCAGTACAAGGATAACCATTCGAATGCCAACCCATTCTTCTAGAAGATTCCCTTCTAGAAACATCGAGAATTCATCTTTTTCCAAGTTTTAGAGAAGGTTCGCACCCTATCTATGTAACACAATGCGATAAGTTCACACCCTAGCTTAAAGCAGCCTGCAAGAATGGGTCATTCTCTCACCCTAGTATATTAGCAACCTGCGAACTCTCTTCAAAAGTATGTTTTCTGAGAAGAGATGAATGTCTCTTTTCTCTGGAGAAAGTTCTTATGAAGAGCCCGAGAACACCATCATCAATACACCATCATGATGACCAAAATCATGGGTAACATATATTGGCTTCCAATGGCTATATTTCTTCACCATGGAGAAGTTCCATAGGTCATTGTTCTGATATCTCGGCGAAGCTCGATTCCTGTGATTTTTCCTTCTGTGAAGTTTCCTCTGGAACCTTCTGTAATTTTTCGATCTTGGCTTTCTTTTTCTTTAGCTTCCTAGCCTTTTTCCCCGTGAGTTTCTTATTGGTCATCATTTTTCCATTCTGATTACAATATTCTCTTGTCATAGACACTTCGCAATGCTGAGATTCTTTTTTCAGATCTAAGGGTAATACTCCTTCATCATACAGATTAGGTATCTCGGTATTCTTTTGTTCCTCTAATGCTCTTATAACATTGATATCCAAGTCCCTGGTGTTCAATAGCTTAGGTTTGTCCTCTTGTTCTTCCATCAAGTAGGAGATCCTTCTAGTCATAGATTCTATGAGTTCTTGCTTCTTTTGTTCTAGAGTTTCCTTTTCTTCTTTTCTCCAGATCTGTTCTCTTTCAATCCAGATCTTGCCTAACAAAGATGGAAATGGGGCATGGTTCTCAATAAACTTAATAACTTCAAATTATTCCTATGTCGAAGCTCCATGGGTGTTCATAGCTATCTAGGTAATCCTGCCACATAGGGTTACCATTTATCCTTTAAATAATCCGATGGTTCCTAGTGAAGGAACCATAGCAGGCCTTCCTAGGGTTTCCCATGTACTTTTTTTCATAATGTTCATCTGTGTTCCCTCATATAGAGAACAATAAATCTCGAAGTCTCCTATTCTTACTTCGATTTTCTCATTTTCTTTGAAGATCTCTGACAAACTGGCATCTTTATTTTCATCCAGAGTTTCTTTCATTTTTAGTAACATAATATCTGATTCTTTCTGGGGTTCTTCTATAATTCCAGTCTCTTGATCTCCTTCATAGTTTTCTTGTTCCATATTCAAATTTTTAAGTCTAGCAATCATTCTAGGGAAATATAGTACTTCCTGGTCCATAGCCTTACAATAGAGGAAACTAGGGTTTCTCCCAGGGCATTCCTTAGCAATATGTCCTGGACTTCTACAACTGTAACAAAGAGTTAGTTCTCTCTTTCTCTTCAATGGTTCCCAACTCTTTTTGTACTGCGTGCTAGGATCATAATGGCTAGCCTGCAAAAGTTTCTTTTTAGGGTCCTGTTGGCAACCATTTTGAATTTTTATCTTTTTCTTATAAGCTGCCTACACAAGGGTTTTGAACCCTCAATACTAGTCACAATTCTTTAAACAAAATGACACTATTATCTTAGCCTTTCACACTCCTGCCTTTTGTTTTCATTTTTCACGACTGCAAGTGTGAAAACCTTGAGTTGGAAGTCATGTTGATAGCGTTAAAATCATCTTTGGATTATTACAGATCTTTTTGTTTATGTCGTCAGGACTCTTTTACCTCCAACTCACTACTGATCATACATTTATCAAAACACCAAACCTTTACTCACTTTGCATTTGACTTTTGTTAATATGGTTTCATTTTATAAGTTCGTGATGCAATGGTGATATGATATTCTGGTGTCTTTGATTGAATCCTTGATGCAATGGTGATATGATATTCTATTGTCTTTGATCAAATTCCTTGATGTAATGGTTTCATAGAACACATTAATTTTTTGATTAAATCCTTGGTGCAATGTTCGATATAGTGGTTTCTTTCAAATCATACAAACACTATTGTTGATTTAATATACTGACCAATTGTTGGTTATGAACACTATGGATTTCAAGTGGTTATTTGATATTTCATTTGGTCAAAATCTTTTGGTTATGAATGATATGGATTTCGATGAGTATGTGAATAATCCATTTGATATTTGGTGTACAAAGCTTTGGATTGTGATGTGAATGAAGTTATTACCAAGGCGCCGTCAATTGTACATGCAAACATGAATGTTTTTCATGGTTTCAATTCACTCCACCACACTCACACGTATAAGCATTAACGTCCGCCTTGCACCTCGGGCACCTCTGCTTGTTTTGGGAAAGCCTGCGGGAAATTGGTCCTGTGTCTACCCTGTCCAACCCCCTCACCATTTACCCTGTTGACTGTGTGCTCTCTCCTATGGCTCCTGTAGTGAAAATTGAACCCCATGGTGTCCAGACTCTGTTATGGTTTGATAGTGCCAGAGGAGACTGCTTAGGCTAACCCTGTAATTGCCTCCCAAAGACACGTTTTTGCCTGAGCAATTTTAGGCAAACGGTTTTGAATCAGATCAAACCCTTGAAAACCCAGAACCGAAATTAGCCCCTTTACCTTCAATGTGGGAGATCTCCTTAGAAATTGGTTTATTACAAAGATATAGGTCTTCCTTTAGAGGTCAAATCTCAGTTTTTCTTTGTGGCTGAAGGGAGCGTTTTGGTCTATTTGCAAGTGTTGAAACATCTGTGACTTCTCCAAGCCTGTGCATTAGCATCCCACATCACCCCTCTCACTCATGCAGCCATGTGTCTCAGCCTCTCACTATGAACCCTTGATCAATTCAAAGGATATTCAACTAGCCTGCCAACAAGTTTTACATCTACAGGACATGTGATTTTTAAAAGAAAAAAACATGTAAGCAGCTACAACCATCATGATTCGATTTGATTTCACAATGGCTGGTATGATTTTGTTTAATTTTAGCATGATTCTATCTTTCTTAAATTAGAATAAATGATTTGTTGGCTCAAATCGAATACATTTATGTTTGCTTTGAATTAGCATGAATGATTATGTTGCTTTGAATTAGCATAAACGATTTTGTTTTCTTTAAATTAGTAATAAAGGATTTGTTTGATAGATCACTTACATTTCTGTTACCATTGGATTAATTTAATACGATTTTGTTTGTAAATATGACCAGCTACAGAATCGTGAGATTCTGTTAGCTAGTCATAAAATTTGAATTTCTATTGATTTTATAAATGAACACAATCTGAACAGCATGTATTTTTATATATCTACAGGTATACATGAATTTCAAAGGGAATTGGATCGATGGTGACATATCTCTGAACATGTTTTTTCTACACAGTTTGGGATTAGGTTGTTAGTCTTAGTTAGAAATAGGGAGTTGGGAGATTGTTCCCATATCTTCTGCAAACAGTTTTGATGATTTCCATAAGGAATGTTTCATCCTGTGGCCTTTATATACTTATTATTTTTGTAAACAATCCATCACTGTTGGGAGAACAGAGACTATGGACTGATGATTATGCAGACTCGAATGAAAGTGGATGTTTTGTAACAGCTTTAGCTTTCAATTTATCATACTTTTGTTCAAGTTTTTTTGTGCATTTTAATTTGTAATCAAATTATTGACTACTTTAGATATCAAGATTTGTTACAGATTGATGCGATAAGATTTAAAGTATTGTTCATATTCGATGTATCTCATATTATTTACAACAATTACCCTGTTTTAATTTGATGAACAGAAGGTTAATCTTCTTAGTTAAATGAACAGTTATGTACAGATCTTCGCAGAAGGATTTATCTTGATGTGATTATTTGTAAAATATAAAATTGTTGTTGCTATATGTCTTGTTTGTTCTGTCATTCGTATTCAAGAGCATCGTTGCTCCCTATTTACGAGAAGCTTTTGGAAAATCTTGTGCGGGTTTACCCCATCGAATAGCTAAATCGAATACTGTGCACGGGACAAATAGGAAGCACTACTACAGGTCAGTTTGTTAGTGTTATTTAATTAGTTTAGTTAATATATAAATTTCTTGTAATCTGAACACGTCTCACTGTTCATCTCTATAGTTCATATTTACAGTTAGGATTGTTATGTTATTGCTTAGCTTAGATAGTTGTCATTTTATTTCTGTCTTATAAAAATTATAAAAATAAAAAATAATAGCTTCGTTGTCATAAGACAATTTACATATGATTTTTGCAGATTTTGATTAAAATTTGTATATTGTAAATACTGTATATATAATAGAGAATTCAATTGTATTGACAACTGAACATTTAATAAGTAGGATTATTGTTTTATATTAGTTAGTAAACTGTATATATATATAGTTTTGATTTGTATATAGTTTACAGTAGTTGTTTTTCACTTAGATTAGTTTCTTTAGTTTAGTTTTTCTCTCACTTTCCTAGGAGTTAGATCGGATAACGGAGCCGCTAAACCCATCGGAGTGGGTTAATCCAAACGACTTGGGTTATTTAGACAACCCCGGACCAGATCCACTCCTCCAGTTAACGAGCGATCAATTTCGCCCGTCAACAAATGGCGCTAGAAGGAGGGTCGACTGACAATCTGGCCTTGTAGGAGCCTTTATTTTTAAATGTATTCAATTTCCCCCATGGCTCCCCAAATCACTATGTTGGAACATGATTTCAACTTCTCATTACCCAATGTTCCCAACGAGACAATCTCTCGCTTGTCCAAACTCACCTTTGATGGTGGAGGCAATATATCTGCTAAAGACCACCTTAACAGGTTTTGGTGCAAATGCATCAAACATGACATCTCAGATTTAAGAGTTTTATGTAGACTTTTCGCTTTTACTTTTAGAGGTCAGATCAAACATTGGTTTGAATCCTTTCCAGCATGTCACATTTTTTATTGGTTTCATTTTGTAGATGAGTTTCTAGATTCTTTTGAAATTTATGATTTCGATCAATTATGTGAAGAATTTCATACTTCGCTAATCAACGACGATTCATCTTCAGAAGACTTTTTGACAAAATTCTATCATATCCTCTATAAATTTAATCTCAATGACATGTCATTGGCATTAAATCTCTTCTATGATGCTTCCATCCCTTCCATCTAGTCATGTTCAATCACGAATGAAGAACCAATTGCAAATCCTATCACTCAACTGCAAGAACAATTCTCTTCGCAAGAAGAGAAGAATCCTTCCAACAATGTTGAACAAGATAGTGAGGTAGAATCTATTGACCAAGTTCTTATTGACAACCAAATTGGTGTTTCCTTTGAATCATTGTATTTTCAGTCTTCGACCAGTACGGAAGAAGATTCATTTCTGGCTCAAGGTGAATGTCCTCATTCTTGTAACTCATGGTCTAATCAACATTCAAAATCAATCATTGAAGAACACTTAAGTGACGAAAATCGTCCTGAATGTTCTAGTACTCCTATGAAACTGATTAGAGAAGAAGTTACACAACTAGAAGAAGAAACTTTAAACCTTCATCCTCAAAATGCACTTTGTTCACAGGAAAGACTAGATGCT